>CACRXP010000856.1:82233-99500 GCA_902702965.1 Spirometra erinaceieuropaei | reverse complement strand
TGTTGGCGTTTGCGTCCGTGAGCAGCTGTTATCTATGTCATTCTGTCCTCATTGCCTCTAGTCTCTTCCATTTCACCTTGAGACTTTTGTACGCGGCGTCCAACTCGATATGTTGGTTGATGCACGATTCATCCGACTGCATCAAGCAACTCTCATCCTTTCTTGAAAGGGCAGACACCGACAACCACGCACTCCCAAGAACTTTTCTTTAGCATCCAACTACTTGCCCTCGTTACCTGTGCGTTCTGCCGCTCTACCTGTAGAAACCCCTATTAACACCGGTCCCATGTTAGAGGTGACTAGGGTTTGTTTACTTCAGGTGGGGCTACCAAACCACATTCGACCCAATGTTAATATTATTGTCACCTCTCTATAAATATTGCGAGACGTGGTACGATACTCATCTCCGACGTCTGAAATTTGCCTACTTTCGAGACGTCAGGGAAATACAATTACGGTTCTCGAGATCGCTTCTCAACAGTACAGTACGTGACCTATCTCATGAAATCTGAAAACGGAAACTGATGAGAGAATTTCTGGACGCCTTTAACATTGAGCATTTTGTTCGCTCATCCACTTCCCTCGATAAAATGTCCTTTTCTTGTGCACAAATTGTGCTTACGTAATTATATCAGGTAAAATATCGGCAAATTTTAGCGAAAATGGACGTTGGAATATATTCATGCAATTTCCTGTTCCCATACGTTTTCGAGCGTCCGGTTACAAATCTGAGCGGCTTTTATATTCAAACGATAGTAATTTACGCGCGAAAGATTTAAAAAACAGATTAAGCCGAACTTGAAATTTTATTTTAAGTTCGATGTTAGCCATGCTGATCAACCTGCTAACACAAAGGTTATTTAAAAAGACCAGAGTTTTTATCAATTTCTAAATGTCCAATTAGAATATCTGTGCGATTCGGTATCCAAACGTGCAGTAATAACGCAAATAGGGATTCCTTCGTTTAAGTAGGTCGAAATGTTTTGCCGTTTGGAAAATTCTACCTGATGTCACACAGATGACCACCATGGAATGGTCATTTCCAGCTTTTAACATATGAAACACTATTTGTCGCGTAGTTTAACTTCTGTGCATAGTTCATTCAGAAATAGAACTAGCAAAACTTTTATAGTTTCAGCAAAATATCAGTATTTACATGGCCACTCTGCCGTGCATTCATAATCGAAGAACGGAGTCTAAAAGCGAGCAAAAGCAGTGGAAATGACCTCAATATATAGAGAAAGGCATGTTCTTACGTTCGCGGCAGAAAAATATTAGTATTTCTTAGAAACGCGAAAGAAACGACCAAAAGTTTCAAATTTTTACTTGGCCTTACCGTAAAAAATGCAAAGTACACAGAGGTCCGTCAAAGAAGTGCAGTAATAAAGCACTTCTTAAAGAGGTAACTTATAAAGGAAAGTTTTCTTATTGTTCGAAGACATATTCGTTTTTGTTGTGGACAGAAATTTTTCTCGAAAATCAAGTTTGGTGTTTGAATAAGTCTTCACATGTGACCCAAACGACCATCTTCGTGAAAAGGAGAACCCGAACACTCACTAATTCGGTAAATGCCTTCAAGAATAATCTTATTTTAAAGTTCTCAACAGACAGGCAATTTAGAATCTGTCTTTATGGGCGATCGGGTAAAAACTGAAAATCATGAGGTATTTAGCAAAATCTCGAGGCCGATCTGAAACTCAACGTAATCAAAAACGAAAAAAGAGTATAAATTAATTTAACGGAAGAAATGTTCTCTCTATAAACACAAAATGATACGTTTACGATCATGTCTGTCAGTTCTATTTAAATTTATTAAGCACTGACCGGCCTCATGGCATGTAAACGTATGAAAGCTTTTGATCCTACGACGTCCCCATCGGTGAAATCAAGCAAAATCCAGCTTCTCTTGCTGAACTCCATCTCATTTACTTTAAAGAAGTAAAATATAAGAGGACTCACTAGAAAACTGTTCTGGAATCTGCACTCAGAATGTGGGCAGTTGACAAGCCGTCATAAACGAAAACACACTACTTATTAAACGATATTTAAATGTAAAATTCCCTAAAACACGGTTATTAAACGTTATTTTATGTCTACTTTTATATTTACCACGTTTTTGGTATGCGAATATATTCTATACATATAAAAAACGAACTTTACTTAATTAAAGCCATTTCTGACGTTTTCGGAACGTTGCGCTTTTCAAAATAAATCGGCATTTTTAAATAACGCAACACTACCTTTAACAATTCTTTTATGTTTTTAATTATTTTAGACTAGTAGTTGACTAACATAGACATTTGCCTCATAAAATGGTGTCGGTTTGCGAGTCTGGCCCTAAAAGGTTATGGAACGGAGACGTACTTCCATGTACTGCGCTAAGTAGTAAGTGAAGTCATTAGTTTGATTATTCTATGGAGTTCATATACCAGAAACCGCAAATAGGACGCTGGGGGACTCACTAAGGAGCCGAACCCCCAGCAGCTGTGTCACGTAACGGCGGAATATCGGCGAAACACGCATTGCCTTTTAGCTACCACCTATATCGAACTACGGTATAATACCTTCGCCATATATAAATATATGTTGGAGTCAAAGGCGCTCTTTGGAAAAAAAGTGATTTATTGCGTTCCACAGGTCCTCATCAGACGCAGACGGAGAGCAATTGTGCCAACAACAGTTAACGTCCGGTAGTGCACCTAAATATCGATAATTGTTGGCGTTTGCGTCCGTGAGCAGATGTTATCTATGTCATTCTGTCCTCATTGCCTCTAGTCTCTTCCATTTCACCTTGAGACTTTTGTACGCGGCGTCCAACTCGATATGTTGGTTGATGCATGATACATCCGAGTGCGTGGCCTCGACGAACTCCCAACCTTTCTTGAAAGGGCAGACGCCGACAATCCGACTTATATCCAACGCGAAGGTGTGCGCGGTGTCCAGAGTATGCATGGCTGCCCGAGGTGGGTGGCCTCACCTCTTTACTGCCAGTTGATGTTTGCAAATGCGTTTGTGGGTCGGTTTTTCTGGTTAACCATAATAAACTGCATCACAGGTCCCACACGGGATCTTGTAGACGACTTCCATTTTATTCAGATGCCAACCCTGATCCGATTGCGTAGTGTATTCGTCTGTCTGCGTGACATCAGACTTTGTTGTTTCCTTAGGTTTTCAAACATGTTTAAGATGTAACGGAGAGTTCGCCAAGTACTTTACTTAGGTGCCTGATTGGAAGTACTTGGTTCCGCTTCTTTTGACACTTCCTGTCTCATGCATCAGCCGACAAAACCCTTGGGGCTTCCATTCCGGGAAAATAATTAGCACAAGTAATTTAGCTCGGCTTGGTAGCCTCCTTCGTTTGCGAGTTCGAGCCCCATGTGTTCCACACCCCGTGTTGGGTATGACTGATTGACGACAGCTAATAAGCCAGGAATTGCCATTCCAGTCTGCCTTGTCTTTGTCGGTAATAACATTCTGCCTATATCATGCGCCGCTGTGCGGCTGCTGGTTGGGCCCGAGAGAGAACCCGCAAGACACAACGTAACGAGTAAGTTCCGTAAGAACTATCGGTGAGCTCCCCTCTGCCATTGTTTATGCCCGATCTAAACCGACAGGGCGACGGGCCTGTGCCCCAGTTTTTATTGGCGGCGGACTACTAACTAACAGGTCTCGAATTCGAGCCTCAGGTGCTCCACACTTCGGAGTTGGGTATGACTGGCTGAAGACGGTCAATAAGCCAGAAATGGCCATTCCAGTCTTCCTTGTATATATAATTACATAGGCAGCTCGCTACGAGTGCAAGATGTGAGACGCAGACAGCTGTTTCACGGTCGTTACCGATCATCAGTGCGTCATCGGCCGTATGAAGTGAGGTATATAAGCATGTCAAGTAGGCATGCGACCCTCGCTGTTGTGGTTGTGATCTCACTCGATCCCTTTCTGTCTGCCCCCTTCCCCCAAGCTTGCTACTACCGACAACGAACGCTGTGTCATAGGACACATACCACATATAGTATATAGGCAGCTCGCTAAGAGTGCAACAAGCCAGACGCAGACAGTTGTTTCATGGTTGATTGCTGGTTGGTGTTTGCATAATCTTGTGCTAAGGTGTTTGTCCGTTTCGCCAACGTACCTAACATCACAACTTTGCCATATGTTTTAGACCACTGCCGAATGTTCTGGTATCGCTAGCGGGTCCTTATGCTTCATGATTTACTGCCTGCTTGCGTGTTCTGGTTTATGAGCCCCACGAATCCCAAAAGTTTTAGGATTCTTACTGTCAGCTCGGAAACGTTCTCCATATAGGGGAATGCAGGTCAGAACTTCGATCTATCTCCGTTCGGCGGCTCAAAGTGAGGCTTTCCGAGGCTCTTGCATATAAAGGACTACGGATTACATTTGGTTTTAAAAAGGGCATGCAAATGCTTCATCTCTACCTTCCCCCCACTCTCATCGCTACAGTGTTATTGGACACGTTGCAAGAGGGCTCCGAAATAACTGCGCCTGTCAAAACGGGGTGGTTGCTGCGGAAGTGGCGGATGCGCCTAGGGTTAGTTGCTTCAAGGTAGAACGTTGTCCTTATCTCCTCGTCTGCCAGTTTTGCAACTTGCACGTCAAGAAAGGGACAAATGATTGTTGGCTTCTTCCTCCATGATAAATTGTATGTCGGGAAAGGTTGGATTCACCAATGCCTCGAAAGCCTGCCTATCGCTCGTTCTATTATGACGAACGTGTCATCTACGTATCTGGCCCAGAACTTCGGGGGTTACAAGTTAAAGACCGATTGCTTGAGCCTCAGCAAAAATGCTTCGACAATTCCATCGCATTTTAAACGTTAAATTAATTAATAAATTAAAATTCGCAGAACCTACATGAAGAACTCTATAGTCTTCCACTGAAGAAATATGTAGGCTAAAGTGGGAACTCCTGAATTCGCATAAAATGATGATGATCGACAGAGGAACTTAATGCATACGCCTACTGCGGCAAAGTGAAAATTACTTTGCGGTCATTGAACCCCTCTGCGGCCCACAGACGGTCGGGATCCCGTCGCCGTTTAACCCGGACAGGATGAACTCGTCGTCAAGAAACCACGAGGTTTCGATGATATGGGCTGAACGCTTTAACTGTTCCCCAAATTTTCATATTCAATCAGCAGTTAAATCATTAACAGGCGGTTCCATAGCTACCTCCTGGAGGACGTCTTACGCACATGATGGCGAGGGGGTTAACTCGAATTCCACGTCAGTTGAAATAGTGGATGCCCGATCATTTCCAGCGGCAGCATCCGTCTCTAGTCCTTTTGACCCATTTCTACAAGTGGAACAGACGGTGTGTAGGAGGAGAGTGTGGGACCGATGCATAAATTCCAGGTAACGATAAATATGAACCGTTCATATACATTCAGCAGCATACAGACCTATGGGAAACGAAATCAAGTGTGGGACAACAAAGGAATTAAAGCGTTTTATTTCACACAAACCAAACCGCCAGTAAACAATTCTCAAAAACTGTGTCCCGTCAATATGCAAGAAACGCTTATGGCTGGATATCCTGTGCCGCTTTTATTGCGAGTCTTTGTTTATCCCAGTTTTCCAATCAATGCATGGCGCAAATTCTTACTTAAAAACATAAATAACGAAGAGAGACAATCAGTACATTCTGGGGACAATAAGTAGGATTGGAACACTAACAAATATTAAAATAACGGGACTGTTCGCATTGATTCTCTGAGACAAAGCCTCACAGGATATGTGAGGCTGACGGCGACTAGAGTTCTTGTTTTTGTCGAAGACGTTTTTTGATTATTTAATGTTGATTAACACTGCTGCCACTTCGTTAAAAATCATTGAGGACCCTGGAGTGTGTTCATCTCTAGCCCAGCATAAAGCCTTGTTGACTTGGCTGTCACGTTCAAACATTATAGACAGATAGAAGCCATATTGCAGACATGCATTTTCTAAGCCTATACACGATCAGTAAATTTAAACCGCTTCAAGGGTTATTTATGAGGATATCGGGCATTTAGATGGTTTTGGAAAACACATGCTCTTAGGGAAAAATTTCTCGAGACTTAAAACTAATTAACCTGACGTCCACATGCAGATAAGAGATGACTAATTGCTGGAAATTCTGTATCCGACTTAACTCTCCTTCCTTCTTCGTTTATCCCAGTCCAGTGGGAGCTGGTTAATTCTTCTTCCCATTTAATCTGCGTTGGCTTAATGAGAGCTTATGACATTCTTGCTGCAAAGTCATCCCTAATTTACCAATGGAAATTGTGACGAGTATATAGTATTGGGTATTTGAAAACTAACTTGATTTGGGGACATTTTCAAATGTTTGCTTGCATGCATACAGGTAAGCTTTAGATTCTTCAGGTTTATGATTTTTTTTACGGCAAAAACAGCTATTCCAATTTCATCGAAGAATTCTCCTCTTCAGGGACACCTGTACATAAAGTATATGGTCATTTACGAACCCTACTTAAGCGAACGGACACGCCTCGAATGCATTCATGCCTTGAAAAGAAGAATAAACCTATTAGATAGAAGAGTTAATTCGCGTTGCTTTGTTTTAAATGTTTTTATAGGTACTGCGGTCAGCTAACTGTAAACGACCACACGTGTATTTTAAAGTACTTGAACAAAGTTATCATGTCCGGTTTATGGTATTTGGTTCAAGCGTTAACACTAATCTTTTTTATTGTAGGGGAGGTGGAAAATTATCTGCCAAAAATAAACATTTGTAGGAAGCGCTTTTTGTTTAGATTTGCAAAAAAGTGGCTGCTTGAAGTCGTCTCTGAACGAATACGCAGGAAATGGTCTGGTCAGTTTAAAAGGTATTTTTACGTAAAAAGATAAGGGCCATCGCGACTAGCTGGAAAATTTCGCAGATGAGACGTTCTAGAGATGAGATGTCAGTAGTACAAGAAGTTCATTGACCGACTGTTGACAGACGTATACGTGCATTTGGAAGGTTATAAGAACGAAAAATTCGGATGCTAACTGAATTGACTGAAGGAAGCCAAAAGCCACCTGTGAGCTATTGGTTCCAAGGCATTCATTTAGCATCAAAATTTTCCAATAACAGTGAATTCAAAAAACCCTGGAGCACGCCTGGCCGGCTATCAGCATCAACACCGTGACAAGATATTATTGGAAGCAAAGTTATGCTTTGTACCTGATGGAACCAAAAGGAGTAGTTTTCTGTGATTTGCTGAAGAGTCCTTGAAACTGTCACTGCTGAGCGATATTAACAAAAAGTAAACCAGCCGAGTCGAGCACTGAGCATGAAAATGCCAGAATATAATGAGAGATTTAATAAGGCGGTTTCACAAAATCACAACGCTAGGTCCGATGTTGCGTAGGTGATGGAGGTTTTGGAAGCACTTCGCTGGGAAGTTCTACTTGTTGTCAGACCCACCAGACACTGCTCCATCAGATCAGAACTCGTGGCTTTGTTGAGTAGTGCTTTAGTCCCTACAAAAAAATCCAAAACTCAGTCAACCAATGGATAGCTACAACAAATAAACAGTTTTTCTACCACGGAATCCATTTTTACCTGAAAGATGCGAAAGGACTATGACAGTTCGACCTTCCTGGCCGACAATTTCGACCTTGTGGTCCACAGTAAGGCGACAGCAGGCACGATGGCTTGCGCGTAAATTAGTCCATAGGGGGGAGGTGGACTTGCGCAGCATCCACTGCACTCTCTACTCCTCCGCACCTGGGCCCGGTGTCGTGATACTTTCAAGAAGTCCGGGGTGAGGGAGGGCGCAGGTGGCTGACATGACCGAACCCGCACCTAGACGTACAACCACACCCCCTGGTCCACAACAAACATTTGACCAGAATTTCAACCGGCAACAGCATAAAACGGGTCAGAGAGACGAAGATAACTGAGCAGCCATGCTCACGACCTGCGTACGCAGCGGCAGCGCAAGCCTATCTACCCACATGAAACCAGGTGTCACGAAACTGCCAGCACACGCTAGTCTGCGAGTGTCATGTTTTGCTGATCATGGCACAGCAGATGTTTACAATCCTCAAGGACCGGAAGGGTGACAGACAACCCTGCATTTGGTCGGGCCATCGTCCATCAAAAGCTGGGTAGCTAATTATTCCTTGACTGAGACACACTACCCATGTACACAAATACTTCTCACATGCGTGAGAATGCCAGAGGTTTCTTCAAGAAAGAGCCGTTGCAGCCCGACCCTCAGCCCATCAGTCCGCCCCTTTACATAAGCACACACAGTTGTGCAGACTGCATGGATAGAGTTGAGGCATCAGACGGCAGCCTTTTAAGCCACAGCGTTTGACGCATCTTACCAGTCTCAGACTCGGATCTCGCGTACAGCGCGTATCCTCATGAAGAAGGAGCCGAGAAGGACACTCATCGCTTACGTGAGAGGTGCCAGTTGTGTACTTGCATTGTACAGTGGTGATTGATGCTGTCGTATTGCGCTGGCGTTGGTGGGGAAGCGTGTAATGATGTGATGCAGCCGGCGGTTGTATACCACCGGCTTTTATGAATGGCATGTGGCCTAACAGGCCCATGCTGTGGCTGAGTGTGCGAGGGCAGCGCAAGCAGTTGAGGCGAATGAGTCTGGTGCTCCAGGCACTACTTCACCAGTCTTCGTGCGATGATTTCATAGGTGACTGGGAAGGCAGATGTGAGGGGTGTATGTGCGATCGCAACTAGGACAGGTTGGGACCGAGCCCAAATCGCTAGAGGTGGGAATGGTGACAGTGAATGCGCGGGCCTTTGTCGAGCGTTTGAAGCATTTGAATAGTTGGCGGTGTGGCAGAGGGATTGTGTTCGGCGTCGTTGTGGTAGTTGAGGAAACTACAGTGGAGGTGATAGGGTGAGACTGCAATGTCGCACGGGGATTCGAAGCAGCATTAGAGTGGGTGGGTTCTGGTGTGGTCGACGTGGAGGTTGAAGCAGGCGCTGTCGTAGAGGCAGAAATTACGGTCGTCGGACGGTTGACGCATTGAGTCCAAAGATGAACGACGGGACTGATCCACACGTGAAATGTTCGTTGATAGGGCGGGGACATTGGATGGGGTTGAGTGGAGATGTTACGAAATGGAGACACCTGCGACTTGCGAGCAACCCTTTTGGCTTTGGCGGCGACGATGCTATCAGCTTCGCAGATGGCTGCGCCAGTCTTCACTTTTCTTCTCCAGGCCGAACTGTTTCGGACGAGGTCCCCTTAGGTCGCTGGATTGATATGCAACCGCCTAAGGGAATTCTTCAAAGTATCCTTGTAGCGTTTTTTTGATTCTCCTGGTTGGCAAGCACCGGTGGCGACATCACCATAGATTAATTCTTTTGGTAGACGTGTATCATCTATCCGCACGAGATGGCACGTAGTTGCGGTTGCCTCAGCAATGGCGTGGATGCTGCGGATTCCGGTCCGTTCCAGGACTTCCTAGTTGGGAATCCTGTCTTGCCATCTCAGCCTTTGTATTCTGTGAAGGAAACTGAGATGAAAGTGCTTTAGCCGCCTTACATGACTGGAGTGGACAGTCCAAGTCTCCACTTCGTACAGGAGCACCGTCAAGACGACGTCTTCAGTATGGTGTTCAGTTGAAGGTAGTGGCGATTCTATAAGCAGTTCTGCAGCCATTCGCATGCTTGGTTGGCTTTGAAGACCCGGTGGGACTCCTCGTTGGCTTTTCTGGTGCAGCGTGACGTTGCGCCGCCCAGGTAGTTGAAATTATTCTCGGACGTTATTTTGGTGCCGTTGACGCGGACGCGCAGCTGTTGATGCATGACTACCGTCTTGTCTGTATTTATGGGCAGACCGAAGTGGGCGCAGCCGGAGGCAGAGAGGTCCACGCTCCGTTGCATGTCCACCTCGGTCGTGCTGCTGAGCGCGCAGTCGTCGGCCAAGAGCCAATCGTGGACAGTAGTAGTGGAGAGAGGCCTCGGGGCCTTCGTTCGTCGCTGATTGAGAAGGTGGCCGTCCGTCCTATAGTCGATGCGGATCTCGAAACGCTCATCACGGTGGGCGTCCGTCAACGTGGCAGAGAACAGAAGACTAAAGAAGGTAAGCGCGAATACGCAACTGCGAATTCCTCGGAGATCACGACGATGCCCGTGACGCACGCCATCATCCCATCGTGGGGCTGACGTATCGTTTGCGTAAATCTCTGGGGACAGCCGAAAATCTGCAGGATTCTTCACGGTCCCTTGCGATTCACCGTGTCAAAGGTTTCCGTCAAGTCCACGAGGGTGGTGTAGAGGTGAATCCGCATCTCCTGGCACTTCTCTGTCGACTAGCGAGCAGCAAAGACCATGTCGGTGATGTCCCGGTGCCGTCTTTGCTATTGAGGAAATAAAGGAGGGCGCGAGCGAATATCTTCCCGGCAACATTGAGTAGTAAGTTGTCCCTTGGGATTGTTGCAGACTTACCGGTTGCCTTTTCGCTTGTAAAGGCGAACAATTATTGTGTCCTTGAAGTCCTCAGGAACTTGTCCACAGAGCCACATCCCCCGTAATATCGTGGTGACTTTGTTTATCAGCCGGTGGCTGCTGTGAGACAGAGAGAGAGGAATTCATTTTATTTTTAATGCATTAGTTCAGACTTTTCAGCAAAGAAGGGGAGCCCCATTCACAGTTGACCTAATACAAGTTATCAAATTACTAAGGAATCAAAAAGGGTTACACGGAAAGGAACAACTGACGTAAATAGTAATGTTCTCACGAACTAACGAGTTAAATCTCAGGAACCCCAAGCCTTAAAGGCAGCAAGTAAAACTGAGCAGTGAGTGATATAGAGAGTTTGAACGTTAAGTAACCTGACAACAGAGCACGACAGCGGAGCACGCTAGCAAGTCGGGTTGTCAGATGGGTCGTTTTTCGTCACATTCAAAGAAGCAATCCGGTCAAAGAAATTGAGACTAAATTGTCAAGGGTGATGTAGTCCGGTACCTTACCACGCAAATGTAGCCGGAACAATTAAATTCGTAGGTTCTATATTTCGGGCTCTTCACATGTAAGATGGTGTGCCATAAACTGCAGTACAGAATGCTGACATGCAGATGTAGGAAAAGAGGTTATGTCGGAAGCCACGACGCGTGGGTCGCTTGGACTATGCAGAAACTTGTTCAGAATGAAGGGGATGAGCAACGTCATCCAGAATTCGACCAGCAAACTGTTTGACCGTTTGAAATGTCGTTGTATTATAGTGTCTACTAGAAAGACATAAGAAACACCAGCAGCAGAAGAGAGCAGTCGGAGGACTCGTTCTAAAATTAGCACATCTTTTTTGAGTAAAATGGGAAAAATAACAAAAAAGAACAGATAATTAGAAGGAGAATACAGGCATTTATGAATCTGCAGATTGGGAGTTTGAGGTGTTTGATAGGAATGTAAACAACGAATGAAATATAGAAGTTTACGAATCTTAGTGAGAAGGGTGCCAGTATGTGGGGAGAATGAAAGATTTAATGTCAGGGTAAAAGCAAGACACCTGAAAGAGGACACCTCATTAGGAAGGATATTGAACGACTCAGAACTAGGGGAGGGTCGCAGTCGGAAAATAGACTGGACGGATTTTTGATTATTGAATCTGAGACCATTTTCCTGCTACTATACAGAGACATGGTCAAGGCCATCCTTCAGAGACTGGAAATGAGCCTGACTTTTGAGAGAGTGGCCAACAACCACATCTTCAGCATACTTAACTAGCAGACAGTCGATTGGGGATCTTAGATCCTCAGTGTGAAAGCAGAAGAGGCGAGGAAATAAAATGGAACATTGGAGATCACCAGGGTCATTGTAAAGGACCGTGGATGTCCTCTTGCTGAATTGGACAAAATTAATGCGGGAAGTAAAGTAGTTGCCGAGCCAACAGAAAACTCAGCGTGAAGAGCCGGACGCGGATGTTTTGGTAAGGAGATGATGGCGCAGGGCGTTATTGAATGAGGAGGATTATTCAAGAAAGCACTTACGTACGCACGGCAGCCCTTATTTAGTTTTCTTAGGGCAGAGGGGAGCTCATTAGCAACAGCACCTAAGGTACTACCCTTGGCTTTGTACCAAAATAGCAAAGGATCGAAAAACTGGAAGAGAATAGCTTTATAATATCTGGGGCAAATCACTCAACAAGAATCAATAGTGTGGAGGAGCAGGTAACTGGTCGAAAAGATTTAGGACCAAAATTAGTGTGTCATTTTAGGAATAGGAGTGAATCTTACTGTGCGCCAGACGTCAGGAATATTGGACTCCATGATAGACATGTTAATAAGGTGTGTCAAAACAGGGGCTATCCGAGAACATCAAGATTGGAGGAGAAAGTGTGAGACATCATCCGGCCCGGCAGCTGTTAATTCACGGACATTTTAAGGTGTTTCTCTAATGCTGCCACAGACACGGGTGAGAAGACACATGGTAGTGGTGAAATGTTGTTTGAGGGAAGATAGTAGTCACTGTGAGTAAAGATAGCATTTTTGTTTAAAGTGTCTAGATCAGCATCCACATATACCATTGCGCTACAATTGCCATTGAGACGCTTAAGATTCTCCCAAATTCCAGCAGACGAATACGGGAACGAAGAGAAGAAGGAAGAGGTAAAAAGTTGACTTATTAAAAGGTTATTTAGTCTGACAATCTCTTTTTATGATTAGGATGGCAAAGTCCTTAAGATTGTCACGTAGACCGATCTTGTAGAGTTTTTTTGCGTCCTAAGAATTTTAGATAAGAAGAAATTCTATCTGGTCTTACCATAACAGTATCAACAGGGCAGCAAACAGCATTCAAATGCTTAAGAAAAGCAGGAATTGCGTAAGATATACACGTTTGAAGTAAGCAAATGCTTTGGAAGACCCGATAACGTAGGATGATGTGAACGTGACAACGGAAAGTGATTGGCCAAAATGTAATCCAGTAGGACTGCAGCCGAATATTGAAGGGGACAAGATCATCAAAGTCTAAAAGTGTGAGACGCAGAGGTTCGTCCGAGTAAAATAATCGCATCAGAGAATAAGATGCTCGCAGGACAATAAAGCAAGTTTTTGTGAGTCGAAAAAGCGGACTAGGACATCTTCACGGGTAGAGGGGGAATATAAATACTGAGAAATATAACGCCTTTAAAAGTATTCAGCAAACGGGGCTAGCATATAACAGCGATAACGTCTATCGAATCATCAGAGGGATAAAATAAGGACTTACAGTCTCTGCATCATGTACTACACGATGAAGATTTCCTATCACTTCGGAAGTAGCAGAAGGATGGGAGTGTAGTTATTTACGAATCAATATCGTCATTTAACCAAGTCTATGGAAGAAAAATCACTTCAGTCCTACTGTGTTTTTTTTCAACAAAAGCAGCTGCATATCGGGAGTTTTGTTGAAGTCCGATCTCTAGTTTTTCAGCAGAAAGCCTGGAATTGATAACTTGTTCTTTTGTTAACGCTTGAGTGCGAGTCGCCAGCCGCACCGGTGTTTTGTGTGGTGTATGGGCCTTTCAATTTCAGTTTATAAAGAGAAATATAGACGAGCCTCTTTGAACTCCCTATTGGTTACAAATCGTCGGAGAAAAACATGGATAAGTGGGAAAGTGAAAAGGAGATTTTGTACATAATTGCGGAGAGCGGCCAGCTCGTCGTAAAAGGGTAATCATTAACGGTTACTTTCTAATCACAAGTAGTATACACTCTTGAAAGTTGGTGTTGGGTTATGTGAGAGGATGGGAGGCCGGTAATTGGGAAGCTTGATACGCTTCAAGGCTACACTTAAAGGAATTCATACAGGAGGAGATTACAACATCGGTAGGCAGAGCATTCCACGCTTCAACCACTCTTTTACTGAAAAAGAGATTTCGTCCATTGATCCTTACTTTACTTGAGCGTAGTTTTTGGAAATGACCGCGCAATATGGGCGTGTTGGCTTGAGTAAAATAATCAGCGGGATCTAAACAACAGTCTAGGCCGTTGATGATGCGAAATGTTATTATAAGGTCACCACGTAATTGTCTGTAGGAAAGGGTAAACAGGTTGAGAGTGGACAGTCTAGTTTCATAGGGCAGTGCTCCCAGACCTTTTGTACTTTTGGTCGCCCGTCTCTGGACCTTCTCCAAGACGGTATAATACTTGGCAGTCCAAGGTCTCCATTCCTGTATGGAGTATTCTAGATGAGGACGCACGCAGGTGCCAAATATTTTGAAAAACTAACCAGGGTAAAATCCCATAAAGTCTCGCTTAATGAGTTGCAATGTAGCCATTGCCGATTTAGCCGCCTTCGCGCAGTGCAGTGTTGGTTTGTGTGAATACGTAATCCATACACCCAAGTCCTTCTGACTGTCAACCTGTTGCAGTGTTGTGCCGTGTAGGAAGTAAGTCCTGCGGCTGGAGGCTCTGAAGCTGCCGAGTTGAAGAGGGTTGCATTTGCTTATATTGAAGGGCATAAGCCAACACTTCGACCAGTCTTCGAGCCCGTTCAAGTTTGCTTGCAGGTGGTTTGCGTCTGCCGCATTGTGAATAACTTTCCACAATTTTATGTCGTCGGCAAACAGGATGGCATCACAGTCTAGGTCCTTGACGCAGTCATTTATTCAGAGATAATTTGGCAAATTTTGAAGTCATTTATGAAAACGAGGAATAACGTGGGGCCTAAGACAGAGCACTGTGGGACGCTACTCACCACGCTTACCTCTGAGGACTGTTGACGCCCGACATGCACTCTTTGGGACCGTCCAGTCGAAAAGCTCTGGACCCATACAAGAAGGCGCCCACGAAATCCAGCTTTGCGCAGTTTGTGCAAAAGACGTTGGTGAGGAACGCTATCGAAGACCCTTTTTAGATGGAGGTAAGACTCATGGGCCTGTAGTTATTCGCAGACGTTCGGCTTCCTTAAAAATCGGAGTGATTGTGCGGACTTCCAATCAGAGGGCAGGCACCCACTAACAAATGACATTTGGAAGATCAAGGCTAACGGTTTGGACATTTCGGGAACTAGCTCCTTGAGCAGCTTGGCCGGGACTGCATCGGGGTCTGGGGAGTTCGATTCTTTCATGTTTACCAACTCTTTCTGAACGATTGTTTCGGGGAAGAAGACTGCTTCGAGGGTAGGCTTTTCTTCGTCTGCACAAGTGGGTGAGAAAAAATCAGGTTCACTTGTCACGCAGCCCGAAAGAACTGGGAGAGATGTCCAACCTTATCCTTGTCATCTGAGATTTCCGTTCCCTCGGCCTTTCGCAGCAGTGGGAAGGGATTTTTGTTTCGTGTACTCTGTCTTATGTAGCTGTAGAGGACTTTGGGATTAACCATGGCACGGTTCAAAAGATCCTTTTCAAAGGCTTTCCGATCTCTGGCGATGAGGATGTTGACCCGATGTCTCTGTACCTTATAAATGCCTAGGGGTTCTGACGTCCGGTCAAGTAGGGATCTTTTACATAGCTCTCGCTTCCTACTACCTTCCTTCTTTAAGGACGAAGTCAACCAGCGGAGTCTATTTGTTAGACTTCTGCGAATGACTGGGCAGTGGTTGGAGATGAGGCTTTGGACTATCTCCCTGAACTGGCGCCAAGCTGCTCAATATCGCCGGAGAGAGTGAATGCCCAGTCCATAGGATGAAGATCCTTTTTCTTCTGTTCGAAATCACCGCGTCAAATATTGGGTCGGGAATCGAGCGGTTGTGCTGGCAGGAAGAATAAGGTGTTCTCCCACATGAGAACTAGATGGTCAATCTGACCCAACGGGGGAGGCAATTGACAACGTCGATGTTGTCAGATGATTTGGTGAACGCAAGATCGAGGCAGTTCATTTGTTGACCCTATCGAACTCTCGGCGGAGACATTACGTGTTGGGTAAGAAGCAGATCGTCGGAGGTACGCAGTAGCTGCTGGTCAAATGCTGCTTCAGAGCATTCGGCTGAGGCCGAGCTTCAGTTTATGTGAGGTGCGTTAAAATCCCCAACGAAGAGAGTATTCAGCCGCGTTGAAAATAATCTGAGCTCCTCCAGCCGTTGGGCGTCAGCGTCAGGGTCATTTCTCGGGGAACGATATCGAAGCTTTGAGAACCCGGTGCCCTTACGGTCAGCCATAATGTTTCCGTGCTACAAATGAACTTGGCAGTTTTTCTGAAAGGGGCGGGAATACAGTGTCGCAACGCTTAAGAAAACTTTTTCCCCGTGTCTACTACTACTACTACTACTACTACTACTACTACTACTACTACTACTACTACTACCACTACTACTAATACTACTACAACCGCTACTACTATTAGTACTACTACTACTACCACCATCGCCACCACGGCTGCCAATGTTACTCTACCAACGCTCACAGTATGGGTAACTAACTGCAATAATACTAGCATCAGTAACGGCAATGGCTACGAAGGTTTTAATAATGAGCTAAATCCTAGCAGCAGAAAGTGATTAACAATACCGTAAAAACATAACTAAATGGATAACCTCTGCAATGGATAGAAGAATCAGAAATAAGGGTAAGTGATTGTACTGCGCACAAACACAAGCAATACTTTGGAAGAAATACGCACGCACGTCAGACAGGAAAAGCAGATGACGACGAAAGTTTAAAATAATATACCTACTTAATTCAATCAGTAGGCGTTTATTTTTAATTCGCAGCGAATCGGAGTGTTGCGACACTGGTATCCAACCTTTAAAAGTATAAGCCATTCTTAGCAAATGTTACCATGCCTCCACGCTTTCCGTTTTCCCTGTCTCTGCGGAACAGCTGAAATTCAGGGAGCGTGAGCCCCTGTCATCACCCTGTTCGGACAACCATGTTTCTGTTATTGAGATAACGTCTGGGTGGAGGTCGTAGATATGGATACGGAGTTCACCTTGTACAACTTGTACAACATAAATCTAGGTTTCGAGTTCATGCGAGATTTGTTTACAACCCCGACACAGGCTACTGGGCTATCTGTGCGGTCATTCAGATCGGCTCGATCCAGAGGGGAGCAGAATGCCGTTTTACTATCCGGTCTTTGTAGACTGTCGAGTTTTCTTCTCCGTTGTTTTGCCGTGTTCTCAATTCCAGGACAAGTTTGCGGCGTTTTATTCTCTCGCCAGGTGTGTAGTCCGGCTGAAAAAACACTCCTTTTTGTGGATGCTTCAGTCAAAAACGCCTGGAAAGGAATAGTTTCGCCTGCTGATTGCTACCTAGGACGATTTTTAGGGGTCGTGGTCGCGTCCGTGGAGCGACGTTTGTACGGCTTTCAAGACGAAACGCCTTTATGACTGTGATAACTTCCTTTGGTTGCAGCATTTCATTTAGGAGT
>CACRXP010000856.1:45889-73959 GCA_902702965.1 Spirometra erinaceieuropaei | reverse complement strand
ATCGGGGAGCTTTTACGGCAGGTTTCTGCGGCCGGTACGGGATCAAGGAGTCACTGACCACGTGCGCGCGATATGAGGGCAGTTGGCATCTGAACCAATTTGACGGTTTTGGTGTGGAAACGAACTCTGATGGCAGTAAGTCTCCGCACACTTTTGCCTTTGCCTTACTCCCTTTACACTCTCCTATTCGTTCCTCAACAGAAGTCCTAGTAGTGACGGCTGTAGTAATGGTAGCAGAAGTAGCAGTAATGGTAGTCGTAATATTAGTGGCAGCAGTAATTACCAGGCCCAGCCATCTAAGGTGGTCGCACAACTGAGGGCTCTTTAACTAGACTACAGTTCGGTCCCATTTTCGGTCGAAGTCAAATGTGAAGTATTTACTGCTCCATATTCCAATCGGTGCAGTCAAATGGGTTAGATTTCACCACACACAGTAAGCAACATGACAGTAGGGCTGAAATAAAGATTCCACCCTTAAGCATACGTGAGAGAGTTAATTATTCGGTAAAATGATAGAGCATAAATGCAGATGGTAAAGGTCCTAGGCAGAGAGAGTGATTTATGACGTTAAGTCTATTTAAATGCTTTTAGATGTGTTTTCAATTTCTTCGCTCCGATCAAAAGATGATTGGAGAAAATAAGTACGCAACTTCTCTATCAAGATGCTGAAAATAAAAAAGGGATTCATCAGCAAGGTCGGCATCGAAGTAATGTTAAGACATTGGTTTGGGTCCGAACTTTGGTTTTAAAAAGAAATTCTCATATGATCATATAACTGAAAGTATGTTGACAAGCCTCTATATTCGGTAACCATAGGGTGTAGGATCCCCAGGTAGATCGTAACTACAAAACTGTACTCTTAAATTCATTGTGACTATAAAGATCACTTATTATTCGTCGTTCCCACTGTTTGCAATTTCCTTCACTTCCTGACTACATGTAGATTTATCAGCAGCGCTTTATCAGAGGTCCGTCGTTTTCCGAAAATTAATTTTTGTTTATTTTACAATTATCGCGCTCACTTTCTTTGCCCAATGACAGAGTACGACAAGACTTCCGGCTGAAATTTATCTATTTTTTTTATTTTCTTGCTCTCCGTCCTGTGTGCTGCCCCAACCGTAAAACCGCCTCTACCAACATTTAACGTATGACACTGTCCACAGGCTAGCTCAATTTAGTTGCAAGTCCTACACCCTATCGTCGCCCTATATTCAAAGGCTGTGTTCTTTAAATCTGGCCGTATTGTTATAAAGGTAGCCAAGCAGGGTGCACCTGTATACTGGGTCAGTGAATAAACAACTGTTCTAAAAATTCTGTCACTGCCAATAGAAAGGAGGAGACGAGTCCCAGGAAGTAGTCTTGAAGAAGGAGATAAGATCGCTGGGACAAGAGCTTTATTAGCCTGAAGTTTCGATTTCCTGCTCGAATTCGTCATTAGAGACAACAGCTGTTGCCCCTGATGGTGGATTCGAACAGGAATTCGAAATGTCAGGCTAATAAATCTCTTGTACCAGCGATCGTGTCTCCTTCTTCAATGCTACCGCTACCGACACAAATGCATTCTGAGAACCCGCACCAAGAAATTAGTCTCGGAGAACTGGACTGAAAAGAGGGAGGCGGCGAACCTTTCGAACATGTTCAGGCCCTCATCAGTCGGCCACATCCCTTACCAACATCCGCAAGCATCCTCATTTTAGCCCCTATGTAGGCAACAAACCTTTTTGACTCTGTATGGTGTCGCTGTTTCTAAGATGGTCCACTGCCTCTTTAGAATTTTCCACCCCTGATATTCGCAGCGCGTCATTTGGATTCAGCAAAAAGTCGGGATACTTAAGTCCACAAGCGGCGAAAACGGTTGCAAGTCAATTTGGCCGAAAAGTTGTGAGGCCACGGTGAACGAATAACCCGACATGCGGATCCACCTTATTGCCACGAAAGTGTGTTTGAACTGTAAGGAAAACTGCCCGCATGTCAGTACACTCTTCTGCAATAGCTGTATAAGTAGTCGCTTCTCATAGATAAGTTTAATAATTTCGTAAAATGCATGGAAATATATATACTGATAATGGTGAAGATGTGATTCACAAGATAAAAAACATTGCACTTTTTTCTGAGATGAGAGATTCATAAACGGGTTCTTTCAATTGAATTATTTTACATAAAACTCTGCTCTCTTAGAAACTGATAAAATCAGCAAGCAAATGCAGAATCATTAGGTATGAAGTATGAACATTTGGACCCCACCTTCGGACTTCTTGGCTACGTCTTGGCACTGGGTCCAGATGGGGGAGGAGGAGAGTGCAGTATATGCTGCGCAAGTCTGCTAGCACTACAAACTAATTCACAGGCAAGTCACCGTTCCTGCTTCATCTTGTTGTGGAACACACAGTGGACATCGTCGGAAACGACGGTCAAACTATCCTGTACGTCTGGGGGCGAGCCACGCGGTAGACGCGCTGGACTAACACGAGGGCTAGATAGAAGTCCGGAGGCGTTACTGGTGATGCACACCATAACAAATCCTAACATTTGGTGTGTGGTGGCATGTGCATTTGCAGACTCACGCCGTCTTAGTTTGGGTTCGAGCTGGCCTTTATTTTTTTCTTGATATATATAAATCCTGGTCAGTGTATGTTGCGGACCAGGGATGTGCTTGTACGCCTAGGTGCATGTTTTGCCGCGCCAGCCACCTGCGCCCGTTTCCGCCTCAGGTCTTCTTGACTCTGTCTTAGCACCGCATTCAGTTGTGGAAGGGGGAGAGAGTGCGACAGATGCTTCGCGAGTCCGCCACCACTTTAAACTAATTCACGCGTAAGTACCCGTATTTGCTCTCACCCCGCCATGGAGTACATAGTGGACATCATCAGTAAAGATGGTCGAATGTCTAGGAGCAAAACTCCAGGATTTGGAGGAACTTCTCCATCTCATTATATTCGCTTTGCAGGAGTAGTTCAGTAGTCACTCTAGCCAGAGCCTGGCGGTCAGAAGTAGAAATAACCATGACCTTAAAAGACATCATGACCTCGTTCGGCGGGAGACTTGCCCCATTGGGTCCCTTCAACCGACTGTGATGCTTGAATCAGCAGTCAGTAAATCGGGGGCGGCAAAACAGCCAATTTGGCAATACATGAGTTGGACTATCATGAACCGGAGGGGAGCGCTCTCTTTGCGCACCTTAAAAGGAGCACAGAAACTGACCAGGCCTGTTTCACGAGCCTTCGGTTGAGCTGCGATATTGCACCAGACTTCTCATTGTTAATAACATCGCATGAATTTCACGCGTCAGCTTTCTCGTTTTGTGGATTCGGCATAAGCCATCGAACTAGTGGTCCTCAGGTAAGTGATTAGCCTTCGGAAGGTTGTCTGCCCTGTTTAACATGACGCTAGAACAGCACTGGTCGACAGGCACCATGACAAGGTTTTGTAAACCTTGTGTCTTCTTAGTGAATCGCGTTGGACTCTGAGAAGTATTCAGTGCGGTCTCCGCGGCACGAGGAGTGATTAAACTTGGTTTCGGATGAGACCCTTCTCCTCGTCCTTCCCTTCCGTCTGACTGAGGGACGGACGGTTGTGGTCGTGTTGAGAGGTTCGGCACCGGTTATTGCGATTAAGATACCCATCTACTTACCGCTATTTCACCTTTGGCGATTTATCATGGGAAATCTTCGCCGACAGTTCAGCCTCACAAATTAATCATATCCCTCACTCACTCAAGCACCTTCGAAACTTCTCTGTTGTCCCTTTTGGTGACATCTAAATGAAGACTATTTAAAAAAAAGTGGACTATGTCTTCTACCTTGTGTGCATAATTAATCGGATGTTCGTTGATCGTAAAAACATATCTACTCATGTCTGTAGTCTGAGAGATGGACGGACCGATTTCATCCCCAAAATCTCAATACGAGGCGAAGTCGGTCCGTAAAATGACTTACATTTCCTATGTCGAATATTAAAGGTAGACTAAGCATATTTCAGCTGACTGAAAAGTCTATCACATTAAATGCAAAGCGCTTTCCTTCGATATCAACTTCTTTACCAATGCAGTCGCCGGCAGATAGTTAAACCCTTACTTGCTGATCCCTTAAAAGTTCTAAAGAGTTCCTAATGTTAGGCAACCGAAATGAACTGTACCAGGGATGAATAAGTACATGAGGAACCAATTTCTTCCGTTATCATACCCGGGGAATCATTGAGTCGCACCTTACCGGCAGTCATCATAGCATACTCTTTTTACTGAACCACGATCGGTTTTCCTTATTATTACCCTATTTGCACGCAAGTGGCTCTTGGCACTATTAACCCACCCCAAGTCCTACGGTAACCTCCAAATAGGGTGACAAGGGGTCTCAAACGGCCTGTAGGTTGCCCAAGCTAAAACTGTTGAAGCTAGCAAATTAAATGGTCCGTAGAAATGGAATTTGGCAGACGTTCTGGTGTTTGGGAGGTTACATATGAGGAACCGTTGCGTACTACTTTGAGGGGTATGGAGCTACAGAAAGACGCCTGAACCTGGATAAGTTCTTGGCTTGGTCTCGCACTGCCTGAAACTGCGATTTTAAGGCCCGACCGTATCCGCGCCTCTGCGATTATTCGATCGCTGGGCAGAGCGAACAAGCAATTTAGGTTTTCGTTTAACATGCATTAAAAAGGGTTGATATGTTTTGGTATGCAAAGGACTTTAAACAGACTTTCCACTTACCATCCTAAAGTATAGAGGACACTTGCGCCAGCGGCCCATTTCATCTTGTTCATTATCGGAGACTTCCCCACCTCAGACACCTTGGTCGTAAATATAGCCAAAGTTTGAACCATATGAACGGTGTGTGGCGCAATGCTGTACGTCCTCCGATTGAATGACCAGCTCAACCACGAAGTTCTCTCACTTCGGATGATGGAACCGAACGTTCGTATTTAAGTGTCCCCTGCGTGCACAATAGGTGCAAGTTCTTTGCTGTATGATAGCGACTTTCAATTCGGAGTTGGGGAGAGCTTATGATATGTATAGTAGATGGTGATTTGCGTTGTTTGGCTGGTGACAACCCGATAGGGGAGGAACAGACTAACGGAGCTAAAACGACATTTAGCCGGTGCTACTCCACCCGAGGTTAAAAACGGAGTCCGCTAGGTCACGGAGCATTTGTAAATCCGACGCCCTAGTTTCTTCAGCTACCAAGGTCAGCGCCAGTATAGTGAACTGAGAAATAAGCAGAGTTACATGAGTGACTTTCAGTGATCTGCCGTCATTGTCGAACGGAAATGGACAGTTGCATTTCGCCCTGTAACTGTGGGTTTGGAGACAACGACAGATGAAAAGGAGTAACGTTGTTTCGGTGATTATTTTTGTGAAACACATTGGATTGGCTATAATAAGCTGACCCCCGTAAATGGTTTTCCGACGGCAGTATTTTGGAGGCGTCCACTTGTTGAGGCATACTCTTCTATCTACAAGAATGTCCTATTTTATTTTTTTTAAGTAAGTACGTCCGCAATGTATTGCAGCGAAGCCGTTTCACTCGTATCCATTTGTAAAATGCAGGACCCAATAATCTGCATACTTTCTAAGGCGTTCCGAATTTCGGCAAATCTTTTGTGCGCACTGTCCTGATCATGTCCATCCGAATACCGGTCTCCTTTAAAAATGTCTCCGAGGTACTGTACCATTCTTATCTCGAGACAAAAATCCTAAAGCCTTCTAGAACTTGCGGGACTTTTTGTACTGATCAAAAACGGCACTCCAGGATAAGATAATGTTGAGAATGTGACAAAGGTCATATTCACAGGGAAATCCTTAACGGCCTCCCAAATGTTGATCTGGCCTCAGCCGAGGGACAGTTTTGAAATTACGTAGTCGAAAAAGAATGGCAAAACCCATCATAGACCGATCAACGGACTGTAAAAGGACTTCATATTAGCCTAAAACAAGGTCGAATATCAAGAATCACTTAGATGTGGCAACGTCACATATGACCTTTTTCAATAAAAGGAGGAGCATATAACCGCTTCCTAATGGAGGTTAAGTCAGGGCAATCTACGGTCAGGCTTCACATTCAGTCATTTTTCTCGTTAAGTAGAGTGTGCATTCCCATTAGCCAAGAGACTGGCGTGTCCTTGACCCCTTTATAGAGTTTCTTCTAACAAGATACAACAGGATATCGTGAATCTGCAAAATAGACACTTCTATGCCTAAGTTTTTTAATATCCTGGAAAAAATCTGCAGGAGGACGAGTTGGCCGGTGCGCATTGAGTTGTCCAGAGAAGTCCTCTTATACTACTTGAAGATCCTTTCGAATCTCTTTATCCATTTATGAGTACCTTAGCAGAGGTGTGAACATACCATGAGTCCAAAAGAGTATTCCAAACGGTGAAGCTCATGCCGATGGGTCTACGGTGCTTTCTGAACCTGCACTGCATCCCCGACAGAATTCTCTTGTCGGGTGTAAGGTCATGCTGTTAAGCGGCATGCACAAAGGTTTTTCTGTGACCTGGACTGAAAAAAATCTCGAACGACTGTGGCAGTTTTTTTCAATTTCCTCTCCCATTGTGATGGCAAATCATCACAGAGTCTACTAAACACTGAAACATTCTTTCTCGAGTCCAGGACGCAGAAAACAGGCGAGCCGCTTTTCCAACTATCCGACAAATCCGTGTTTGTGGATCTCAGCGTCGGTGAGGTTGAAAATGCAGCATCTCCACATTCGGCTATGTTGATAGTTTTCAGCAGAGAGGAGGCGAAATCGGGATTAGTTTTGGTTTTGATTAACACAGACTGATTGTCGGCCGAAAATATTCGCAGATAAAATCAAAGAGCCGACTTTCAGAGCGCAGTCCAAGAGGAGGAAATGCAGGAAGTTTATTTGACTGACATATATCGCCCTTATCTGCCACCCGTCTCTGGTGATGGCTGTGAGTAAGCATCCAAAATGTCTGGCGAAAAAACCCTCTTTTTGCAACGATCGCAGTTCCTGCGTCTGAGAATATCCTACAATGAATGTGCTGAAGGTTTTTAGTCCAATGGTATTACGTCGGAAATTTCTCCGACAGGCAGTCGTAGAGCACAGAGTGTTTTAATGGTCTTTCAATAATTTCCATTTCAGTACGATTGACATTCACTTAGTCTGCCTTTCAGTCGGGTGTTTTCGTCTCCAGAAGATTCTCTTACGTCTTCCGTGGGCGTCTGTTGAAGATGATGAATTTAGAGGGAGTGTTGTTTTCATACTATCATGGCAAGCTTCTTGGAGTCTTGGCGTTGAATGTCCTAATCTTCGTGATAAACCCGTTCTGACAGGTTCAGATTAGGACGCGGTGTCTTGAGCCTCGCAGGTTCTCATGATTTCTACTTTCCTCGAATTGCATCTTTGTCATTTTGTTGTCTAGCCTGAAGGATAGCATTTGTCCGCGACCACTTTGTCGAGAAAAGTCCCTTTCCACCCCACTGGAGGTACTTTTGCTCTAACATTTGGATGTGAGGATTCATCTTTTGTATGACCAAGCGGTGGCCTGTCCAACACTCGACCTAGGCAATTTGTGCTTCTTATGATCACGTTGTACAGTAGCCTTCGGCGTGCTTTGCCCTAGACAAGTCTCCCTCAGAAGGTGCCATTGCTTTTTCATTTGGCAAAGCTATGAAAACCTATCAGGCAACCTGGGAGAGGTGATCTCAACGTACTAACGGATTGACTTTCGCAAGAACCACGAGTCTGTCCATCTTCGAGGCAGCTGCAGTAAGTCACTGCGGGTGGCCTTAGAACTGATCCGTTAGGTTGTTCGAACTGATCATTGCAGGGAACGCAATAACTGATACCTGTGGCGAATGGCCTCCTCAGGAGCGACAATCAGGATACTGTAGGTATGACGCTGGGTCCTATTAGGAGGGCAACAGGCTTCTTGAGGCGGTGTTTCTCGATGGCGAGAACTACTCCTGCGTCGTACCGTCCTTTCTTTCGACGGAAACTCGGCCTGCAATGCGGGTGTTGCCGGAATCACGATGGCCACCCTTCATCGTGTAGGTTTGTTGGTGACCAGGACTGCACATCTTGCTGGACAGTTGTCTGTGGAGCCGTTTTTATCAGAACGGGGCTGCCGGAATGAGTGAAACCAAACTGATAGAAGCGGGCGAATGGGAGTATGCAGTGTTTTCATGCGCTGCAAATTACCCGCCATAGACAACTAATCACAAAGAGAGTAAAGAATGCGTTTTGGGGGACCTCGTCCGAATGCCAACTTCAACCGCTGCTTTTCGACTTGCCCATTGAAAATGATTCGATTCCGTATGGTCCTCCTATGCCAGGTTAGGCAATCGGGCACCGATGGTGCTGTTTTCGTTGGATTTGTATATGGTGGTAAAGGTATAGCTGACTGAGTTAGGAGTTGGAGTACAGCGAGGCTGACTCTGGGATCTCTTTTCACCTACATTGTGGTCTAGGTGCAAGACGAAGTCCTATGATGAGGCAGTGTCTGGCCTATTGTCTAGTTCCTGTCAATGCGTTCTACAACACGCCTGTCTCCTATTTGCAATCTAACCAAGCTTTAGGTACAATTTCACTAGCGCTGAATCACTCATTGATTGCTGAATCGCCGTATTTCGTCATGCAGTCAGGCTTGATCTGCGAGCGCTACACTCACTTGAATACGCATTAAGGTGCACTACATATGTGGCTGATGTATTGTTGATGGCATCGTAGTCGCGGAGAACAGTCACTTTTTTGAATGTAGGGAAGCCGCGAGAGGGAGAAGGAATAATACGAGGGTATATTGCGATGGGAGGGCACTTTTGAGAAATTGCACACCCCAAAATCCCTGCAGCACTCAGGTTAATCGACTTCGAACTACGATTGATACTACCGTAAATTATTCTGTGTTCCCATTTTCTGATGATGCGATCTAAATTCCTCCTTGAATTATGATATATAGGCGCCGTCAAAAGGATTTCTCATGACGTTTTGGTGTCCGCCCTATTGGGTAGAAAATTTTTTATTGATAGTTGCTGGACGTTTGCCGACCTAATGCTTCCATTCCATGCGCAGAAATGACTGTTCTCGTTCACGGGAAAGAGAACTACACCGATCGACCGATCTTATGAAATGTTGGTCGAAGTCCTGAAATGGGTTTTCGATTAGGAAGGATTACTTAGGTGAGGTTGTTTTATTGATTATCATGCGGCATCATCTATAAAACTTCGGACTCGCCAAGATGTCGACTTTTGAAAGCACGTCTTTTCGGCCGCTCGCAGAAAAGCACTCGGCAAAAATGACTTCTTAATTAGTATGCATGTTTCACATCGATTTCCGACAACCTTATAAATTCAAATATATTTTGTAGAAAACATGCATAAAAATATGTTTTCTCTTATTGATTTGACAGAACATCACGTTATCTTCGCATCTGATACCCGAAGAAAGGATATATTTGCGTCTTTAAAGAATGTTCTCAGTTCCCAAGTAATTTTTAGCTTGGTCAATCGCTGCATTAGTGTGTAGCGATTTCAGTCTATAAGGTGCATGTTTCCTGTGCGAGGAAAACATATATTCCTCTATGCCTGTAGGAAGGTAGCATATTCAGTTCACAAAATTTCTCAATGGATGCGAACTACGTTGTACATTTCTTAAAGACCATTGGTAAATGGATAGGTACGGTGCTGCATGAATGGACATTGCAGGGTCTTAACAAATATCACGAAATGTTGACCGAAGTTTTGACGTGTGTTTTCGATTAGAAAGGATTACTTAAGTGGCGTTGTAACACTGAGTGACCTGCAATATAATCCCAGGATATTTCAGTCACGCTAGGATATCGGTTTTCGAAAGCAGGCATTTTCGGTCTCCTGCAAAAACTGCAGTCGACAAAAAGCGACTGTCTAAGTGGCCTACAATGTCCACTGTTTTTCCGTGCTTTAGTAAATTCAAATATCTTTTATAAAAAAACACTCTTATATGTATTTGGAGAAAATTACGTCTTCTTAAAAATTCATACTTAAAGGTAGATTAAATTTCGGTTTTGAAAATGTTATTCAATTCCCTGGTAGATTTCAGTCTGGGATGCCGTTGCTTCTACCTATAGGATTTGCAGTCTACAAGCTGAATGTTTTCCTCGAAAGAAAAATCCCTTATTTCCTTACTATTGACAAGCTATCACTTCTCAATGGACGTGGGCTATATCGTATATTTCGAATGGAGCACTGATAAACCGATAAATAAAAAATTAGTAGAGACGAATGAGCGCGTGGCAAGAAAATGTCCAAGATATGTGGTCGTTGAAGCAAAAACTTTATTGACCTAACGGTTCGGATTCTGAGACTGTCTCTGATGATGGGTTAGGGTTAAAACCCAAAGAGTCAGGCTTATAAACTCTGTTTCAGCGATCGCATCATCTGTAATAAGAAGCTATTTGATTGTACATTTTACGGTCTTAAAAACTTCATAATTGCAAACTTATCGGAAACTAAGAGATACTCTCACTTCGAGTATAAAATTTTAAGAAGACGTGATTTACTCTAAATGAAAGAATATTTCGAATCATATTACCTAAGCAATCGTTTTTTACCGGGTGCGGTTTTGCAGGCGTCCAAAAGACGTGCATTCAAAAGCTGGCGTCACGGCGCAATTGGAATATTTTAGGATTATGTGGCACGTTACTCGACATTACAATCCCACCTAAGTAACCCTTCCAAATCGAACAGCGTATCAGAATTCCGGTTATCACTCCATGAGATTAGTCACTGACCGTAGCTAGTGAGGAGATTACCAGAAAACGATGGAAGGCGTTTTTTTACTGTATTATAGAATAACGCTTTTCGCCAACGAGGTCGAATCCTTCAAAAGGCGGTACATTCGTTTGCCAGCCCAACAGTACGACATCCTTCCTACTGCTGCCAGGCGGAGCCATTTAACCTTTGAAGTCACTCATCGTGCAGAAGCTCGCTATCAAGATCGAAGTCTAACTGCTCCTTTCGAAAACCTTAAGGACTTCGCCCTCCAAGCCGCGCAGAACGGTCGTTGCAGTGAAAATAAGCTGACCCTGGAGGTGGATACTCAGACTTTATCGAGTAATTAGCACACCTGGTGGGAGTATTATTACTGTGGCATGTTCCACGGAGTGGAAGTCGACTCCATCACGATGTTGGACGTCGAACGTTCCAACGTGGCCAACGACGAGGTCTGCCATGTGCCCCACATAATGGTCGGCACAGAACAATGACTTTTACGTGCAATAGTTTACAATGGTGGCAGACTTGCGAAGTATCTATCGCACTCTCTCCCTCGCCCATCTGACCATCGATGACAGGAGAGAATCAGGGAGGCCAGATACAGGCGCTGGCGCAGGAAGTGACGAGCGTACACAGCCACACACGGCCGAGCATTGCAGAATGCGCCATATTTTTGTAAAAAAGGGACGACTCGGGTCTCAAGTGAGTAAAGGTGCTATAGAGGCCACATTGAGGAGGAGGCACTGAGTCTCGCCCTCAACTCACCAGTCAGTCACTCCATGCTCACGGCATTGACCACGAGAGCCTAGTCACTCCGTCAATTGAGGACCTCCAAGCCAGGGCGTTTAGCACAGTGTGACAGATTCCAGCTCGTCAGATTTATTACGGTAGATGACCTATCTGATGAAAGGCGTCGGAATTTACGAACGATTGTTAATCACTTGCAAATCGATACAAATGCATGGACCCAACATCTATATTTCTAAATAACAATTTTAGGGTACTGGAAACATAAAAGAAATATTAAGGATAGTATTGCGTTGTTTAAAAATGCTGGTTCTTAGAAAGGCGGAGGATTCATAAAATGCCAAAGACGGTTTTAATTAAGTATATTTTGGCTTTAGACGCACAGAATGCCTAAACATGTAAAAAAGCTAAGTAAGAATGACAGTACAAATAGCATAACGTCTAACAATGGTGTCTACTGAAGTTTACGTTAAGGTGTCATCTAAGAATTAATGTTATGTCAGGTATTGCGGTTTTCCAACAGCGTGCATTCCGAGTATGGATTTCCAATCGGTTGTTGAAGAATTCGTTGCATGTTTTCGTCTTTGCATTAGCTGAGCTGCGATTCACTAAGGCAAGCAGGTTTTTGCTCATTTTCGCCGATAGTGACGTCATAGGGATAAAAGTTTCCATAAGGTCATATGCTGCCAGGCCGGAAGGTGACTTATGGACTTAAATAGGATTAGCAGGTATAATCCTAAACATATAACTTTGTGTGTATCTAAAGAGAGCTTTTCTTCGTGAAATTAATTCGCACTTTCTCTTTCTTCTGGATTACGTTGAGGTTCATATGGACTTTGAAATATCTCTGAATGCTTCATGATTTTCAGTGTTTTTAATCTATTGCTCAAAAGGCAGATTCTGTATGGTCCTCAGAGTGAGGAATGCACCGATGTGCTGTTGACATGGAGATCCCGGAGACGGCCTAACTCTCGCTCCCTTCTCCCCTGCACCAGTTGACTGGTTGTTGTCATTAAAGGCTCCCCTGCATACTAATGGGTTATATTCCTCTCCCGCATACTAGACTTCTTAAACAGGAACTCATTATGTAACATCAAATTTGTTCAGAGGTTTCAGGAGGTGATGAAAAAAAAATATGAATCAGCGTTTAGCTTTGGTAGTATGTCCAGTTTTTAATACTGGATTTTGTACAACAGCACAAGAGGGCAGCGTTACATCGTTGTCACTCTCGTTATACAGAAGTCAGTCAGTCAGTCAGTTATTTGAGGGAAATAGGCTTACGCCTTTGAACTCCCTATTTGTACATAAAAAATCGATAAACAAGCAAAAATGTGAAGAAATTACAGCATTAAGTGAATGCATACATTGATTCACATATGTAACTTGTCACATGGTTAAAAAGTCACATAGTCCGCTTGTTGCTGCAGAAGTGGGGAGACCTTTTCTGCACCGGACTCGATTCACCCAAGCACACGGCAGAATCGGTCGACAATAGGAGAGTTCGCGTTCCCCGATCGCCTTGTACTCCGAAATCAGAACGGCTTACTCGAAATACCTGCGCATTGGAAACAGACGAATAGCTGCAGACATGTGTAGTTCGATTTCTGCTACTATTAAAATCGAAAATGAATCGTCACTTCCCCCTTCAAAAGAGCTGTTCGGCTATCTCTTCTCAATACCCTCTGTCCTCTATATTAACTACGCAATAGAAGAATCATCAACTTGTGTGAGAGGGATTTTTGGTTTCTTTAAACCTGCTTGAAGTAAGCCCGGGGGCTCAAAGGATTAGCTTACCGATGACCATATTTATGGGCAAACCTTGCTTTACTGTGATGACATTTATCATGAATAAACTTCACCTTATCTAAAAAACCTGTATTAACGAGGTCATACGGTCTTCTTTGGTGCCGAACATGGCAGTGGAGTGAACAAGTACACACCTCCTCAGGAAACGCTGTCCCTGCATGGAGCACACCAGAATGTGGATTTCCAGCACTTCACAAATAGTCTCTCATGGTTGGGATCAGTTCCACGAAGGAACAGCTAAAGAACAGATTTGTGCCGTCAAAAAATTGCCACCATTCAACCTGCCTGAAAGGCGGCTGTCAAAAAACTCCCTGCGTCCCTCTTGATCTCATCACCAATCAACTGAAGCAGTCGGACGGAAGAAGAAAGATGGAGTGGGGCCAGTACGCAGGAGTCATTCTTTGTGATAGATCGGCGCATTCCTCACCATGAAAAAGGCAACGCGCCAACGGTCGTGGCTTAGAAGGCTACCAACTGACGTCATCATACTGCCCCCCCTTTTTGGAATGAGGGTCAGACTGCAGTGACTCCCTAATGTGACCTTTATGCAACTCTCACTTCCGTAAGACCCCACCGGTCTCCCTCCCCCCCTCCCCCGTGTGGTGTGCGTTAAATGGCAACTTCACGTCAAATTCGTCATTGCGTCCAATCTTATCGCCAGTCGGCCTGACCCCGCTGTGGGCCAGTGGCGTTGGGGGAGAAGGCAGAGGAATTGAGGTTGATTCATCTCGGATCTGGGGCTTTCTTTCGTCCCTATAAACGGCCAAACGTGTTTTGGATTGGAAGTTTGTCAAAGTGAGCTGTGAGGAAGGCATTGAAAGTTCTTCGTGTAATTTATTGGAAAACGGACGTTTTTTCGCATAGCCAATTGGCGCGCTGTTTTGCCGCCGTTTTGAACATCTATTGAGGTAGAGATTTAAATATCCAATTACCACCTCAAAGAAATTCGTCACAGAATGCATACCGTTCTTCGATTTAATCTGGTTCCTTGGGGGTTATGGAAAAAACATGAAATTCAAGTTGGAATGTCATTCAAGAGCTCCTTCCTTCTGTCGATATACGCGAACGTAGTGGAGCTCGAGAGAAAGCCCCAAGCCACAACGGGACGAGTGAGTCACTTAACGCGATCAGTAAGTGCCCCTCTACCATTGTTAATATACTCGATCGCAACAAACAAAACAACAAGCCCGTGGCTCTGTGGTTAGGGTGCTGGACTTCTAACCAACAGGTCGCAAGATCAGGCCTCGAGCGTTGCACTCCTCGGAGCTGGACAAAGCTGGCTGTTGACGACTAACAAGCCTGAAATGGCCATCCCAGTCTCCCTAGTCTTCATCGATAATGTTATTCTGTCTATATTTGTCGCCGCTGTGCGGCTGCTAGCGGACCTCGAGAGAGAGAGCCCCAAGGCCCAAAGGTATGAGTTCCGTAACTCGGCCGATGAGCGTCCCGCCCCCTTCCATGTTGTATTTCGTAAACGAGAAGAATGAGACCTCGATGCTAGAACAAGGGCCTTATCAGGTGGGTGTTTCAAATTTATGCTGGGCTTATTTTATAGTGAAGAAAAAACTGAGGCAGCATTCATAAAATGCATTTATTGCCCAGGATGAAAGTTCGGCCGTCGCGGACGACGTCCACCGTGTGCCCCAGGGAGTCGGTGAAGAAAAAACTCCGCGAGAGATCTGCTTCAGTGAATATGCAAAAATCTGAACAGACAGGTATCAACGACCAATGGGATCCACCATATGTTTAACCAGGTCAGAAGACGCGACTACCTTTAGTTCTTTCGTCAACAAATTCCTATGACTTCGTCGGAGGCAAGTGACGGGTGATAGTAATGGAAGGGGACCTCGGATGCAGCACGCGCTATCTCGTCTTGAACGCATTTACGAAATAACCGAAGGTACTAGTCGAAGCTTTCATATTGGCCCTGCACACCGGACGATGGTCATTATGCCAGTTCGACTGTTGCAACCGACAATGCCCATTGTGTCCTCCACAGCAAAGTGAAATAAGGCACGGTGTATTGCGCGTGAGTTGGTTTAAAGTGATAGTAGGCTTGCGATGCAGCTACCGCACTCTCTCACTTGGATCCGGTTTCGAGATGGGGTCAAGAAAGGTGAGAGAACGCAAGTGGCTGGTACGGCAAAACACCCGCACCTAGGCATACCATCACACGCCCTAGCACACCACTTGCAACTGACCAAGATTTTACGCGGAAAAGGAAAAAGGGCGGCTTGGATCCCCACTAAGTGGGCGTGATACAAAGACCACGTTAAGAAGGAGATATTGCAGTCTGACCCCCAGTCCACCAGTCGGCCACCCCACATAAACTCACACTGGGGTGACTACGAGGTCCGAGTTATCCCGGTAGTTGCCAACCTTTCAGGCCACGGCTTTGGCGCACCGTGATAGATATAAGCGTGATATTGGACCGGGCTGATAGACTAGATGACAAGTTAAACTGTTCGCTTTGTTGATCTTTACATATACCTGAAGACGGATTCGAGAAAGGGGTCGAAAATTATAGCGCACGGGATTTAGTTTTCAAAAATCGACTCCTTACCCCTAACACGAAATCCCTGAGATAAGCTTTTTCTTGGCAGTTACTTTTATTGTTTAAAATTATGACTCAATCCTTCCACTACGTGTGTGGTATTGTATGCAGTCCACAAGCTTGTTACCGCGTAGCAACCAAATGCTATACGGTCTCATTTTATAAATACTGTTCCCTTTTTTGCATTTGCGGCCTGTCTTGTTGCCTAATTACGAGTTCCGATTGGTTCAAAGCGTCAGACAATTAAGGACCTTATTCCAGTGATCAGTTTTATCATTTGATCTCCATTTATTGCATCGAAACTAGGTTCGTTCATGTAATCCAAGTCCATAAACGAATTTGCCAGAACCCTGTTTCTTTCAATCTACCGACTTTTCCATCAGGCAGTCTATGAAGTTGACGCGGATATTTCACCGAAACTGATGCATAACAACACATATACTCATATCGAATTTCAAACCGAAGCCATAAAACCTCCTTCCAAATGATTTACTCAAAGTTAGAACTTTAATTTCTAAGAAGAATAAAAACCCAAATGTTCAAAACTGAAATATTCAGCAGAAGATACAGGGGGCGTTGGGAGATTGACTGTTGAGTCAAACTCTCCGCAGCTGCGTCATACAGCGGCAGAATATTGGTAAAACGTCTGTCCAGGTTTTTAGTTAATACTGTAAAGCATGCGAAACTCGTATACTGCTAGCTGCCTGTTGCCGGTTTGCAAATATTGCGATATTGTCTTTCTGAAGGTGACGGATTACTGCTCAAATAACCATATTAACCTTCGAACTGACCCTAGCAGGCTTCCTTTCGAATGATTGGCTCTACGTTAGCACATTAATTTCCGGCATTAAACAGTTAAAAATACGAGAGTGACTTTCGGATGTGTAGTAAAATAAGGCTTATTTTCCTAAATTGACACAAAAATAGAGTATTATCACCTATTGAAGGGGGATTATTTACCTCTCTGACCACCCTCAAAGTCTGCCGTTTTATATCAAAACTGAAGTCTAGTTGTTAAGGCCTGAAAATACCTTAGAATACAAACAGCACATAATTAATCAGTGGAAAATGAAACAAATACTGTCGAAACGTTTCCTTTCTCCTCTAAAGGCCGGCAAATGTGACCTACAGACAACTAGCAGGCCTCACAATAACGGAAATCGTTTGCACTTACGAATTCGCCCAAGTCGTTGGATTTGTTTATTTGGTATTTTGTCAAAACGCCTTTTATATGAGAATGAGACAAATAACTTGACAGCGGAAGGTTGCGAATCTTTTTAAAATTTTCACTGATAACATAATAAAGTGTCCTGGCGCTAAGTTTAAAATATTTGGAAGGACTGAGGTCTTTACGGACGTCGAACTTCAGCATGCCATTCGCCATCCGGTTAGAGGCATGTTTATTAAATGGCGTTTCTAAAATAACTGTCTTAAGACGCTCTTTAGGGGCACGAAACCTCAAGGTCGTACTCACAGCTTGACCATTCTCCCGCGGTGTCAAGACTTTAAGTAGATCGCCTCCTGTTCTTATGCTGCGTCCGGTTTTTGCAGACTTAAACATGGTGCGTGCCCGCGTTCTTCTTAATCCGAAATGGGGTTGAGTAAAAAAATCTGGTTATGCTATCTTTTCCTTTTTACCATACAAAAACAAGTTCCCTCATCAAGGTGTGTAACTTCCCAAGTTGGTTCACGCACTCTTCCGCTCTAGGTCCGGAAATTTCCTATTCAGTCACCATCCCGTTTTTTAGGCTAGTATTGATCCAGTTCCACAAATGCCCTCAGTTGATCCTTTTAGGCCACAGGCAGAGTTGTTTTGTTAATCTCAGCTCCGAACTTCCGATTCACCTATCACGACTTCCGGGAGTACTGTTGATCTACGTGCCTGGATAGTCTCCCTTCGGTCCCATGTCTAGGTAATATTGTTCTCCACTTCAAAATGAACTAGCATAAATTAAAAATGGGAGTGGCTGCAGCCACGCACTTTCAGTTACAAATCTCAGGACCACTAAAACCTCAGAAGTGGGAGCGGCCTGGGTGAGCGAAAAAACTTATTTCTGCAGGTTAAGGGAGAACCAATTGAATTACGTGGTTCCGCGATCAGTTCGGAATGTATGCCCGAAGCTGTCAGAATTGTCTTAGTTGCCGATGGAAGGTGTGACCTTGCAGCCGCGCAGAAGTATGAAGAAAGACGTGTTCGGTCGTTCTTGAGGTCTGATGGATCTGACTAAGTTCTTTTCGCGTTTGTACGCACTGTGGCATTCCCTGTTCCATCTATACCAGGCCACCTCGATTATATAAACTTTTTCATCCAAAAAAGGGACTTCAAAGTAACTTAGCCCACGTTTGATTATTTGGCGTAAACTCTCCAGGAAAAGGCTCTGAAAATGGACGACACTAAGAGATGAACAGTTGGAAATCAACTGACCCTGCATGGCCTGGTTTCCAATCATGCGCGCTTTACATGCAAGGGATTTTTTCTGAAGTTTCCATTTGGAAATACATCGTATTGGAGTCTGAAAGTTGGCTGGAAATGTGGCGTTTCAGGCGAATAAGGTAGGGGAAGGTTCAACCACTGACGACGTAATGTGATAGCATTTGTATTTTTTGCGATCTGGACTGACTGACAGGTTCAGATCGTAGGCTGGTACATGGAAGAGCAAAGGGAAAATGAGATTGACACTGGGGATCCATTTCCGTGGCATGTCAGCGCATTCATCGTTAATAATAAGCCCGGTGTACCTTTAAATTATCACGATGCGTTAAAAGTAGTGACTTGGAAGGCTGCCAGCTGACTACAAAACCCGATCTTCGTGGTTAGTACGGTGCACGTGGGGGGACTGACCCGTGGACTGAGAGTCGGGCTCAATGGGGCTTTCTTAGCATGACCTCCAAGGTACTCTCATGAACTCGCGACTCCAGTCGCTTCCTTGTTTCTGTGACAACCTGGCCTATTGTGTACGGACCAGGTCGTGCCTAAGCACACCTCCAGCCGTTATGGCATTGTCTTGCAACCGGGTGAAAGGGAGGAGAGATTGCGGCCGGCGCTGTGTATGTTCGCCTAACTAAAATTGGTTCCTACACAATTCACCGGCGCTGTTCCCACCCCGGCGGTTGTTGTCGCTCCCGACGGTTGAACCATCAACGATGGTCGCGGGCGTTAATGAAATAATTGTCAAGTTCAGGGTTTGGTAGTTCTTTGGAATGGTCGCGAAATTCTGTAATAGTGGCTTGAGTTTTCACAGGGACATTTGTAAGTCTTTCCTGAAACGCCCAGATATAGCCTTGGCCACTACATGTAATCGCCTAAGTACCCTTCCACCCGTATAGTTTTCGTAGTTAGGTCGAAACGACTTCTGACTTTCTGGCAGTCTGTCCAAGGCGGAAATAAAGAGGGTTGTTTGTGACTATCGAGCTGATCTTCACTTGAGCGTTTGTTTTCCTTGCATTTTACTGAAAATCTGACTTTCCGCTAGATGCTCAGACCTGATTCTCTGAAAACGACCAGCCTCAAGTAAGTGGCCCACAATGTTTAACGTTTGCGCTTCGCAGATAGTTGTTCCTTGAACCCTTGTCATTGCAAATTTTCTTCGACAGAGAAGTTGCAATAACACTTGAAGCCATTGTTTACCTTCCTTACGACTTGTTACAGACCGTTGGATTTCTGCCCCAAAGCAGAAGGTGAACAGTAGTTAGGTTTGCATGCGACGGCAAAAAAAAAGGAAATTCATTTTTGAAACAACTAATACCACCGCCGTAATCTAAGGTACTGCGATCTGACGCATAATAGACAGCTAAATATGCGATTAGTTGGTTTTTCTTCCATTAAAAACTATAGTCTTGAAGTGTTAGCTTCTAACGGTTTGACACGAATAGGTGTATGGAGCGAGGCCACCTGTAACGCAGGGATAGTGGTAGTAGAGGTTTTTAGGCAAGGAAACACGATGTTCTCATAAATTTAAAAAGGAAAAAAGTTTGGCGAGGTTTGGTTCTGCAGCCCCGCCTGAGTGATATCATATGGTTAGCTTTCTAAAAAATTTGGTAGATACGAATAGGCCAACATTACAAATATTACGTATTTGCATCTTCCTTACCATTTTAACCCAGCGAGTGTGCCACGGGGGGATAAGTGCTTATACGCCAGCCGTGGTTACCTCAGGTATCTGTTCACTCGCCCTTCCCTGCGCGCGCTTCGAGCCCTGCTTGCGCTCTCTTCATAATCCTAATCCAGCGAGTGGCCAAGCGGACTTACTAACGGAATTGCTCCGACGGTGGAGACTCCGTTGGTTCCACTGCAGTGGCCATGACCTGCGAATTGCTACGCGGTCCCCTCCGTGGCCTTTCAGTTGTGATTGCTTCCCTTCCCCCCCATATCCTCTTAATCCAGCGAGTGGCTGTGTTGGGGGGGGGGGAGTATGTACACAGCACCTTCGTTCGCTTCCCTGCGGGTGCTTCGAGCTCTGCTTGCGTTCTCTTCCCCTTCCTAATCCAGCGAGTGGCCAAGTTAGGTATGTAAACTAAAATTGTTTTAGTAATATAACCATATGGCATCAGCCAAGTGGGGCTGCAGAACCAAACCTCGCCGAAAGTTTTATTTACGCTGCACGTTTGTTTTACTGCAGTAAAAAGCTACGTAGGGTGATAGTTCAGAGGGGGCACATATCGGAGAAAATGGCCTTCCCCAATGTACTGTCTTTACTTTAAAATTCTGCGTCCGCTTCTTAAAATTAAGACGCGTCTGTAAGCAGAGGAGTTAGTTTAAAAATCCGTCCATAGTATATTTCAAAAGGGGAAGGAGCTAGTCATACTCTGCGGAAATTCTTTTATTTACAGATTTGTAGGACATATTTTAGTAATTAAGAGCTCCACGCTGCATCGGCACCACCTCAAAATTAACTGTCGAAGCAGTTCATTCAACGGATTTTCGGCAACATGCCAGGAAAATCGAGAAATACGTCTCATGGTAAAATGTTGTGTTGGCTGTGATCCATGAGAAACAGCCCGACAAAGATTAATTTTCCGAAGTAATAGGTTATTTCAGTATACTTTAAAGCTCCCGCTGTAGGCACATAAAACGACAATTGTATTAGAACGTACTGAAGATCCGGTTTTATTCTTCTGCTTCACTGCGCTATTTAGCAATCGTTTACTTTAATTTGGTATGACTAAGGACCCCAACATTCACCATCACGGACTGATATCGATTGTAATTTACCTTAACGTACAAGAACCTGACACCTTTGTATACTGCTGGCCACAGGGAAGTGCACTGTCTTGAAAGAGTTTAACACCGAATTCCAACGCAATTTCTAACTGATTAGCACCATACTAAAGAGGATGATTAAAAGTCACTCACTCGTACTTCTCTTCCCAGAAAAACAAATATGTATGCTTTGCTATGCTGACGTCTCCTTCCTCACTTTTTAAATCCTAGAGACTTCATGCTCACGAGGATCTCGAATATTCTGAAAGTAAATTGTTTTCCATTGTCGAAATGCCTTACCATAGGCCGTGAGATTACCTCACTTGTGCGGCTCAACCATGTGCAAAGAGCCAGTGACTTTTCCTCAAATATGTTCAAATTTTTTCCTGAAAAGCATGTAACATCTTTTTTTTAAAATAGAGGATCCTTGAAGGCTTGGTAGGTCATACTATGTGATGATGCGATGCGATGAGATCAATCGATTGAAGTTCGTCCTTCCGGGCAAATGTACTGGGGGGTAAGGGTAATAGGAGGCAGTTTGTAAGAGGACAGTGAGGGATAGGAGAGACCGTGTCGGGCGGGCGAATGGGAGGGCACGAAGAATTTCATTCAGCTAACCGACCTTTGGCCACGGTGGACTCCGAGCAAGCACGAGGTTCTTCTGTGCGCACTAGACTGGCTTGCGTAATTTGATGGTAACCACTCACTTTAAAGGGATCTTATAAATCACCTGAAGGGCTTCACTGGGATCCACACGATGTCCAAAACATTTCTAGTAACGGCACCGCGCCTAGCCACAAAAATTCCGAACGCCGCCCTATTACTGAGTGTGAAAGTGATTTGAACGTGCATTAGTTTTGCACGACGAAAGAAATGGGCTTGATTGTGAACAGGCTGTGACTGTGAGCTGGATGAGGTTACTTCAGAGAGAACGTCTTTGTTGACGATCTAAACACAACCCGGGAAATAAAGTACACTTCAGTAATGAAGGGCAGCCTAACTATGCAGAGCGTACAGGGCCCATGTACATAACTTTAGGACCCATGCTTGTTGAATATGGTTTGGAAAGAAAGTGACCGCGCTCCTTTGTTAATCGAAGATCTTGGCCTAGATATAAGAATTTGGTATTACAGTGATCCTTTGCAGCAACACATGGACACAACTGACTTAAACATTAAGAGGGACACTGTTCCTATCACCTTTCAACTAAGCAATTCTGCCACGCCCGTGCACAGGTCAGGCCAAGCAAGTTTTTTGTCATTTGTTGTAGTTTGATTATAAAGTGAGGTAAAGCAACAAGCGGCTGGAGGGCAAAGAAGAACCTGAACGCATATAGGTCCAGTTGTACGCTTTTATTGGCGCATTGCCATGACAGAGACCTTAATGTTTTCTAGCAGCCAGAAGAAGTGGCATTTCCCACTGGCCAAGCTTACCAAAATAAATTAAACACTTTAGTTACTGGAGCTTATTTATATATAACGATGTAGTTGGCTGACGACGACTAATAATCCAGAAATGGTCATCCTAGTCTCGCTTGCCTTTGTCGGTATTCCTCCCTCCGCATATATGGCAGAGCTTTAAAATCTTGTTCGTAAGACTCAGAACTGGCGATAGGAAGATATTGCAGTCAGGGGTCAAGCCGACGATTCCGTGAGGAGAACCAATTTCATGATAAGTTTCCAATATCTAGCAGCTGCTTTCAGTGATGCTATGTTCCCCTGGGGTAACGAATTTGGATGAAGGAAGGAAAGGAGCAGGGCACTTTTAGAACAAAGTCGACAAATGACTAGCCCCGGTTTCGCCCACCTTACGCTGACCTTCCTGGCCACCTGGGCTGCAAAATTGTTGGCTTGTCACATATGGCCAAATGCATACGCATCGGGGGCTTGACCAGATGCGTGCGCTTGTTAACACAGCGCACTGCGTGCGCGAACAGGTAGCACGGCCATAAGATCCAGCTTACAGAAGGCACCAGAAGCAAATCGATAATCCTCTGCACGCATGGGGACGCACCTACATCTGCAACCTGAAGTTCGCGCATGCACGCTGCGTACGCATGCTGCTTCTGTAGCGTCATTCTGTGATTAACGATCGTGCGGACGGCGAGGCAAGTAGAAACTGCCAAGGCGAGGGCTTTCGATGACTTTTGCTGCTTTTGCATAGCTTGGCGAGGCGTACGAAACTGCTGAAGTCGAATGGGCGGTCATAAAGGCAGTACGAAGGGCAAACATGACATGTGGTGGAGGGGGTGACTGCGCACGAGCTTCGAAAGTAAGCCGGTGGAAACAACTGCTTTCGAGCATAAACATCATCAGTATGGCTGACGCATACGTCCGTAAAACATGAGGTACCTGTCCTCAGGAATGGGATCTATGATTTGAAATCGAGGCGAAGTTCGTCGCAACAATCAAAAGTTTGGTTTTACTCCTGGAAAGCAGGGGTTCGGATCGAACCGAGGATAAACTCATGAAACAAAGAGACTGAGTACGATGGAGATCCCTAAGCTCTTGCACATATTGGGTGGACATTTTTGACATTATTCGCTGTCCGGGTGTCCACGGTCGAATATTTTGAAAACTGTGTTGAATTCGCAAATAGAGTGGAGAACAGAAGGAATTCGTCAGGCAGAGGGTGATTTTTTAACTTCTTAGTCTCGTAGGTCCAGCTGAAAAAGCATAAAAATTGTCTTCCGAAATTCAAGACAATTTTCACAGTTTACAAAGAAATCCCACCTGGCCTTTCCTTGGAAGGCTGATATTTTTGTAAGGGAAATAAACCTGTTACACAAGTTTTTTCAGGTTTTCTGAAGACGTTTGACATAGATATGAACTTATTGCATACTGAAACTCTGAGTGGAGCCGGAATTCGCAAAAACACCAGAAAATAAATGTGTAGAATTTAAAGGAGATTGACGAGTGCAATTTTAGTGCTCCGTGATATTTGTTTTAGGCTAACAGCTACACTCATAAAGAAGAGCATTATGTAGTTCTCCTTGACATTATATGTAGCACTTAACCTGGTCTACACCGTAAAATAACTGGAACGTTTCACCAGGTCAAATCTTGCTTGTCAAGCAGGCAGGAGTGGTCGCAGGGATTCAGATGGCAATGTCTGATAATATGAGTTCCGATTCAATATCTGAGCATGCATTTTGGCTGTATGAATTCTCTACTTTTAGACTGACCTAATGGCTTGTTTAGAAGTTTCCGGCCGATTAAATAGTGCGAGTAAACTCAAGGATGCTCATATCCCCCATAAGATATAAGAAAAAGTCTTCATAGGATGTGTTTCAAAAGGTTTTTTTCCGAATAACCGAGCCCAAGGATTAAGATGAGGACTGGTGTTGATGCTTCCAGCTAATGTCTGAAAATCCAGTGGATCGCTACCCTCCACTGCAAACTGGTTCAGATTCAATGAACACACTGTCGTCTTAGATTTATGTGGAGGTTTTTCATAAGGAATCTAAGTGCAGGCAGCTGCTGCATATTTATTGAGTGTTTGGCTGTCAAACACCAGGGCAAGATGCTCTTTGTGTTCTTCCCCATTCCGGCTGGCCACCAAGAGGTCATCAATGTAGGCGTACACAGAGGGTAGGCTACGTAAGACATGGTCGATTGACCTCTGGAACGTTTGGGTGGTATTATAAAAACCTAACGGCATGTGGATGAATTCGAAGAGACCGAAGGGTGCGGTGACGGCGGTTTTAGGGATGTCCTCAGGGGCGACTGGAATCTGATGGAAAGCACGCACCAGATCAATCTTCGAGAAAACCGCTTTGCCGAAAAGTGCGCCAGCACAGTCCTGAAGATGAGGCAGGGGGTAAGAATCAGGAATGGTGGCGCTGTTGAGGGCACGATAGTCGCCACAGGGTCTCCAGTCACCTGATGTTGCCTTGGGCAGCATGTGCAGTGGGGACGCCCAAGAGTTCTCGGACGGTCGAATTATTTTTTTAATATAGAATTTCTGAACGTTAAGTAAACTGACAACAGAGTGCGGCAGCTAAGCAGGCCAGCGAAGCGGGTTGAACAGGTGTGTCGTTTTTCGTCACATTCAAGCAAGCATCAGGGCAAAGAAAACGGGACTTAATTGTCAAAGGTAAATTAGTCCGGTACCTCGCCACAAAACCACATGTGGTATTACTCCAAGATGCCTATAACTGCGACTGATGCAGTTCACTGTAGTGTGTTGAACAGAAAAGTTCTGAAAGCGGACGAATGTGCAGGTCCCAAACCTTTAAGAAAATTCTCGTGGGTACTTGTTGTTGGAGATCCACAAGTAAGAAGTTTGCGAGACTTTATTTTTACTCCCGCAGAAGCTGTCAGATTCCTATTATCGGTGACTGTTTGAACCTAAAGACTATTTGATCGGATCGCCAAGACGAAGCGAGTGGCACGTATAGCATTGTTACAACAGTCGGTCCCTGTTGTAGCTTTCCAGTTAACCAAGCACTTATTAATGGTGCGAACTAGGCAGGGAGTTCTATTGGCAAGCGAAATTGATTTTTCACAAGCCACAAAAATTTCCATTCAACGATTTCGCAAAATACTGGTTGACGAGCTCCCCTTTTGGGCAGTTTCTGTTCAGGCCAATGCTATTATGCAATTAGTCCACTCTCGTGAGAATTTGACGACAGTCGTCTATGGACAAGGCAACAGTGGTTTCACAATTAACGAAATCAGAGTTTAGAGTCAGAGGATGTTGGAAGTAGTGGTGGGAGGAAAAGAGGCAGACAACAAATGCTTTATGGACTAAATCTGCCATGGTAATGATGCAGCCTGCTCGAAAGGCTGAAAGCAAATGACCGGACTCTCAATTCATATGACAGTGGCTTCTGCTGCTGTCAGGACGCATTGCAGCACCCGCTAACATACTCAGAGGGCTCTAGCTGCGTCCATCGGATAACGACTGCCAACCACATGCTCCAGAATACAGTTTGAGACGTCCTTTTCACCACTTTTTTGTTAGCAGTGTTAAAATGTGTACTGTTCTTTCCCTGCAAAGGTCTGGGGCAGTCTAATCGACGCATCAGTCTCCACAGGAGTAGATGAACATATGGAAGTATGCGGAAGACTCGTTTATATCCCCGTCTGTGAGAAATTGACGGGAAGTCCTGAAAGATATTCTGAATTTAAAGGTTGGATGCATGGTGGTAAAAGCTATGGAGGATCAGGGTTCCAATAACCTAACGCACAGGTCTTTCACGATTGGTTGCCGAATAGAGAAAAATTGCATTTTTTACCCGCAGGGACTGACACTCAGCAGATAGCCCAGGGATTTCGTAGATATAAGGGCCCGGAGTGAGATATTTTCATGAATAACCTTGCCCAGATTTGTCAGTTCTTCATTTAAGGCATCGGAGAAGCACGTGTGGTTAGTACTGGGTAGATCTCTAAAACGTGGCAATATGCGCGAAGTCTTAATAGTTAATATACCATTCTGCTCATTCAACTCACCACTGCCCTGAAGGAGTGCTGTCGTACCTTCAGCGAGCTGGGTTAATTACGTATCAGTATCAGCCTAGTGAGGACTTACCGACAAGGATCTTTTGCAAATTCGTCTTCTATGAAACCGATTTTCCCCTAATCAAGGAAGAACTTGCCAGTTCGCTGTTTCAAGCAGTCCTGAACCAAAGAAAACGAGAGGAACGGTCAGTGTACACCTATGCTGATTACAATACTTAGCATTCAATAAACGCAGACCACATGAGGTAAGTGATTGCTTACTGCTATTGCGCTGCCCGTGCGGTCAGTGACCGATCTCATGAAATGTTTGCTGAAATCCTGAAGTGTGTGTTCGATTATGAAGAGTTACTTCAGTGGGGTCGTAGTATTGGTTGTCCTGCGGCATAATACCGTAATATTTCAGACTCGCCAGGGCGTTGGCATTTAAATTCACCCTGTTTGCCACTTGCAATAACCGAATTCGGCAAAAACAAATACTTAAGTAGTAGGCGTTCACCTGAATTTCGATTTACATGTAAATTAAAATATATCTGGTGGACAACACATGAAAAATGTACTGTCATGTGGTCATTCGGAGAGGAATCGCGTCTTCTTCAAATTTTATACCCGAAGGGAGGACATCTTCCGGTTTTAAAAAGATTATTATTATGAGATTTTTGAGGCTGTACGATTTTCATTCAAATAACATCATATCTGTATTTTCGATAATGTTCCTCATGAAATATACAACATAGTCCACATCCATTTGCTCATTTCACTCAATCGACGAAACAAAAATTGATTCTTCCATAATGAACTTTAGCAGATGCAATTGGTTTCAAAAACTTAATTATCATTTCTGAAAAGAACCAATAAGCCTGAGCATTCAACAGTGTACTATGCAGGCGATGTCGCCTCCTGCTGTTTTCCGCCTGTAAAATAGTACATCTTTCTTTTATATAGGTAGCTATGCCGGTGGCTGGTCAAAGGGCATGCGACAGGGGCTCGGTGTGCGCAAATCGGCGCCATACGGTCTGGCCTCGGAAAATAACCGCGCGGTCCGCGCGTCCCAATCCCAGAGTAGTTTACCCTCGGCCCAGGACTCGGAACGTGGCTGGCGCGGCGCGAGCAACTCCGGCAGCGGCAACGGGGACCAACTGGACCGCTGTCGGCCGGAACACACCATCCGTTCCGGTTTCGTCCTTCGCTCCTCCTCCCAGCCAATCGGAGGCAGTCTACCCCGAGGCGTGCGTGACGTTAGCTCCCCCAGTCCCTCTGACAAGAAACCCTCATTCCGAAAGTTCCTGATGCGGAAGCTGCGCAAGCCCAAATCAACCGGAGACTTGAGCAGTGTCGGTCCGCACACCGTAGGTGGACACTCCGCTACGGGCACCCCGAGCATGGGCCGCTTCCACCTCGGTGTCCCTCGGCCTGGCGGCTCCCTTCGTTCTAATATCAGCGGGGGCAGCCAACTAACCTCTAACTCCATGCTCGACCATCAGAGCAGGTATTATGCGGCTGCTGGTGGCACCCCAGTCCTGGACACCCTGGATGAACCCCTCACCCCCAATGTAACGGAGACGTACAGTGGGCAGTGGAATGAAGACCGACGGTCGGGCT
>CACRXP010000856.1:27437-44100 GCA_902702965.1 Spirometra erinaceieuropaei | reverse complement strand
TACTGAAAACACGTGTTCGCCAATCTGACTTTTCAATTGTAACATGGGAATATTCACTGAACTTAGACAATGTGTCAATTCCCATCACCAGCTGATTAACGGGTTGGCAAAGTTGACAGAAGCATAAGTAAAGGAAGAGTGAGAGTAAAACAGATACTGGAAGATCTATCATCATGTTATGTCAACGAATTCGTTATTTTCATAAATCATACAGCTGTCAATCGTGGCTTGGAAAGTTGTCGACTGACATGCTAATTTGGTCCTACTCAGGACTGAAGGTCAGGCCGCAATAGCTGCTTCTGAAATGTGATCTCCACCGTGTTCTCACCAAGGTGGGATCCTAAACCCCTTTTTAAACGTAGCCTAGTAAAGGTTTGGTGGGGAAAGGCTTGTGTAGATGGCTGTATAGTCTCCTCAGTCACACCCACCAGTCACTCTGGCTTTGTCTTTACATAAAACACTGTGGGATGGATAAATTGCAAGCCAGCTGCATTACAAACAAAGGCGAGCATGAGTCACTTCGTCGCTGGCGTATTGCATTCACTGACTTTCGGTGTAAAAAATTTTCTTCCTCGAGATAAAATGTCTCTTTACTAGGGATGACACGTGGTCTACCGGGACAATATTAATTTTAACTGCTTTTATTAAATGTTACTGGCTCTCTTTCCTAGGGCACAGAGTGCTAGAAGCGTGGCTAATTCGTCCGAAGCGAAGGCAGAAGAGGCTAGAAGACTTTCCGAACAGGCTCGGACCATCGCCCGGGAATTCGCCTCCGATTTCATGCAAATGGGTGAGTTTGCCCTAGATTATCATATCTCCTAGTCCGCAGCTTTTGAGGCGATGGACCGAAATATGTTTGATTGACTTGTAATTACAGGATGCATTCTGGTCAAGATAGCTTTATGGTCTTAAAAACCAAATATTTTCTTACCTTGTTTGAAAAGTTGACCATTTCGCCACAATAACGTCAAAATCAAGTCATTTAGGGGGATCATATTGACCTACAGTCTATTTTCATCAACTTATTCCGAGTCTGTCAATCAAGCATTACTGAAATGGTTTTGAATTTTGGTTTTCCGAGCTATCTGAGAGAGGAGTTGTTCTGATTGGCTCGAAAATGCACTTGAGCGACTTTTAAATGCATAAACCCGGTTCAGTTACCTGATCTGTGTACCTCAGGTACCAATATGCAGGGCGTCAACTCATTTTACAAAGTGACCAGGATCGTGGTACGCCTTTTACGCATTGCTCGGAAAGGACGCGGAGCAAATAGTTGAGATCGATCTTTAAGCGATATTGTGTAGGAATTGGATGATTTCTTATGTGACCGTATCTAGTCTGCTCTTTCCACCCCTCCCCCCTTCCTCCCTCTCTGCTCGATATTGACCTATACACGTCACGGCTTCGGCTGTGACGTTGACTGAATCGATCGCGTGATCAAAGAAAGTCGCAAAATCCAAACGATCAACTTCTAGGACATTAACGATAAGGACAAGCGCGAGTGAAATGATCATTTCTGGCTTGTTAGAAATCGTCAGTCAGCCATGCCTGGCCGCAGATTTTGAGGGATCTGAGGCTCAGCGGTTGTGGCGTTCGACTTCTAGCCAGCAAGTCGCGTGTTCGAGCCTCAGGGGTTGCACGGCCTGGAGTTGGGTATGGTTGGCTGATTACAGTCAACAAGTCGGAAATGGCTATTCCAGTCTCTCTCGTCTTTGTCCGTAATGCCAATCTGCCATTAATTCTGTCCGCTGAGCAGCTGCTGGCGGGACTCGAGATTTGGCCTTAAGGCACAACGAACTGGTGTGTCCCGCAACGCGATCGTTGAGCGTCCCCCTCAACTACTACTACTACTACTACTACTACTACTACTACTACTACTACTACTACTACTACTACTACTACTACTACTACTACTACTACTACTACTACTACTACTACTACTACTACTACTACTACTACTACTACTACTACTACTACTACTACTACTACTACTACTACCACTACTACTACTACTACTACCACCACTACTACTACTACTACAACTACTACTGCTACTACCACCACCACTACTACTACTACTATTACTACTGCTACTACTACTACTACCACTACTACTACTACTACTACTGCTGCTACTACTACTACTACTAATACTACTACCACTATTACTACCCCTAACCTCCTTCCTAACCTTACTTGTCTAACATCTATGGCACAAATTGCCATAGGAATGCGTTCAGGAATCCCTTTTTTGTTTACTTTTGTGCGTTTGCAGGAAAACAATCCATGACCCACCCCACCTTGCTCCGTTTTTGCGTTTATTGGATCTGTTCTTTGGGGTAGTAAAGTATAAGTTTATTTGTAAATGCCGTGCCTCACGTGAATCTTGGGAGACTACAAAAACATTCTTCTGGTTTTAGGCGTACAGTGGGAGAAAGAGAATCCCTATAGTCACATGGTTACCCGAAACACCACAAGTGTTGCCTCAAAAACGAATGGTCAGCTGACGGCGGTGGCTCCCGGCTCATCTTCCAGCCCAGGAACAGCAACGGCTACCAATCTAACGGCAAACAGTCTGGAAGTCAGTGGCGGAAGCCGACGAGGCAGTTTCCGTTCAAGTTTCAAACGCAACAACAGTCCCAGTTCTGCCGAAGAAAAAAAACAAGCACCTGCCTCGAGACCGGTAATCGTCACTTTGGCGTAATTGAAGTTAACATACCTATGCCAGGCAAAGGCTGATAGAAAGTTGAAGATGTATGCTCACAGCCGGAGAAGCTAAGTCAGAAGCACCTCAGGAAACTGCAAACCCATCTACCACGACAATGTCTTGCTCGGCATGACCGAAACATCTAGGGAAGTAGGGCTAGAGCCTAACGTCGGAAATACGACTGTTAGAAGAATAATCTGTCAGAAATGTAGGTACAGTTAGTGGCCTAACTCATGAAATGTGTCGAAATTTACGAATGATTGCCAATCACTCGCAAACCGACAGCATTTCATGAGTCCATGGTCTATATTAATTAAGCACAACTTTGAAAGCATTAAAAACCTAAAAGAATTGTTAAAGGTAGTGCTGCGTTATTTATAAATGCCGATTTATTCTGAAAAGCGCAATATCCTGAAAACGTCCGAAATAGCTCTAATTAAGTAAAGTTCGTTTGTAAATGTACAGAATGTATTATCATATCAAAAACGTAGTAAATATGAAAGAAGACATAAAATAACGTCTAATAACAATGTTTTACTGAAGTTTACATCTAAATATCGTTTAATAAGTAGTGTGATTTCATATATGACGGTTTGCCAACTGCCTACATTTTGAGTGCAGATTCCAAAACAGTTTTCCATTGAGTCCTCCTTTATTTTATTTGTTTGAAAAAGCCGCTCAGATGCGTAACCGGAGTCCAAGACATGTATTAGCATAGGAAATTGCACGAATATAACACAACGTCCATTTTCGCTAAAATTTAGTTATATTTTACTCCATATAATTACGTAAACACAATTTCTGCACAAGAAAAGGACATTTTATTGAAGGAAGTGGATGAGCGAACAAAATGCTCAACGTTAAGGGCGTCCAGAAATTTTCTCATCAGTTTCCGTTTTCAGATTTCATGAGATATGTCACGTACTGTAAGTCAAGTGTGAGGACTCCAAGTCAAATAGGGCTTTGAAGGCTGATAAACTAAAAACACGAAAAGTGTTTCGCGATATTTTTCGGGCAACAAAAGTCTTTTTCATTTTCTGTGATTAAGTCGGCTGTGCAGTGGGGAAGGACAACAACAGGAGAACCCATTGCGGGCGGTTTAAAAACATCAGGGCGGACCGGAAAGTCATATAGCCTCAGGCTATTCTCCTCCTTGTTTAAGAACGACACGAGCGTACTCCCGGTCTCCTGGACTTATAAGACCATTTGAAAATCCTGAAGATGGAGGCATGTTGTTGGGGGCAGGCAAAGGGGTACTCAGAGATGGATTGCGAATCACCCACTTGCTTAACTAAAGTACACCTGGCTGCCCTTCGACTTCAAGGTCTTACTTCTCAATCATTAAATAAATGCCAACCAAAGAGCTCATGATATGTAGCAATCGAATTTTTAGTTACTGCGTAGAGCAGTGAAAAAAATGTGGTAAAATCTCTGCGTAGATTGTCAGAAACTTCCACGCTGTGTTTGATAAAATGAGAAGGGCCTTGCTGACTAAAACTAGCGTAATTACATCAGTAAAATTTCAGAGACGACACTTTAAAATGTCCTTTCCTGCTTATTTCAATTTTAACACATTAGGCCTATGCTGCGCTCTTTAGTGTAGGCAAATATACTTAATGCATCCGTGGCACTCGTATGAACTAGTCGAAAATAGGCTATCATTGCATGCACGTGGCTAGCAACCATTGATCAAGACGCGGGGAAGATTGTGCGACGTTACTTTTCTTTCGGCCGCGAAAACTTCAATCACTTTCAAACTTCTTGGGCGTTTCTGTAATCGGTGAGCAGAACTAAACGCTCTTCTTGTCAAATTCGCAACAAAAAATAAGCCGAATCCTCCAACAGATTTCAGAATGCCGTCAAATAAAATTTGTGCAAACTGTTCATTCAAGTCAACAACAACAACGGTCATGCGCTTTGGAAAATAATGCGATTCGCGTGAAAGATGTGGCCGTTCACTTAAGACTTCAGACGCATGAAGTGGGCTGAAAGCCAGTAGGAAATAACCAACCTGAAGAGCGAAAAGGTGTCATCGAGAGACCCGAAATTTTGCAAAGCAATGGAAATTTTTACTGGAAGAATTTAGCTTGAACCGTATGTATACGGACAAACATCCCAGCCCATCTGTCTCTTACATCTCAGTCTTTGATTTCGGTATATACTGAAGGGTTTGACAGATGTTTTCCATTAGATGTGTTTTATTTAAAAACCTGACTTTGATTTCTGAAGATAAACGATTCGGCGCCGAGACGACACAGGGCCTACAATGAAAGGGACTAGGCTCCAGAATTTTTTGTATATACGCAGTTGTTTTTGAAAGTTACAGTCGCAAATATCAATAAATTTCTGACGTGTGGGGTTCTACGACCAGTCTGGACACAATAGCACACTTCCCATATACAGCTCGAAGTAAACTAACTTCCCGTCCCTCTGGGATTCAAAATTCAGATTTAGGGTTTTAGCAGGCTAACTGAATTACTTACTCCTGGCTCGTTGACTTTTTATCCACAATTGAAATTCGGACCATGAGACTTAGGCCTTATATAGGACGTTTTCTGAACTTTTCTTGTATTTCCTTGTTGCCTGAGCTTGGTTAAAATCACTTTTATAGAAAAACTGGAAGTGCAGTATTGTTTCTTTCTGAGAGACTTTTTTTATTATCAATTCCGTTTAGCAAAATCTCAGTCCGGATATGGCCAACAAAACTGACGGCAAACTGTCCGCCTCTAAGCAATACGCCACCGTTCAGCGCGTGGAAGACACACACCCCGAGTTCGAGACCATCGACATGCCCACAGAGGCCACCGTCACTCGCACTAACCTCCAGAAGGCGACCCTGCACTCAGCCAAAATCGTCCAAGGCGGGCCGAAGGTTCACACGGCCAGCCTCGAAAACCGATCGGTTCCCACTCCGCAAAAGGCCACGCCTTGCACTCCGGCAACACCATCCAGAGTGGGCGAACGGATAGCTCAGGGACGTCCTATGGCGAGGGCAGCCACGGCGGGTTTTTCCGGTCCATCTGCGCACCCCACCGCCTCACCCTCGCCTAACGCCTTCGAGAGTCCCCCAAGAGCCCGACGAGCACGCCGCCGAACCCTACCCTCGATCATGACAACGCCTCCCCTTCTGCAAGTCAGTAACACCGCCAGATCCTCTCGTGAGACTTCAATTCCCGCAACCCGACTCACAAACAGCCCCCAAACAGCCCTTTTGACTGGTCGTCCGGGCGATAAGCGCTCCACTCTGCCAAGTCGTGGTGCCTCCTTAGAGGCTACCCATAGCACGGAGAACCTAGCTGAGGAGGAGCGTGAAAGGTATATCATCGAAGACGGCATAAGAAAACGGGTTCAACCTGCCCGCAGCCCTCAACGTCAACTGAACCCAGGCGCCGGTTATCGATATCCACGAGCTGGAACGTAAGCGCAGTAACGGCTGCTTTTTGGTGAAGGCGTTCAAAGCCCGCTTTTATGCCTCCTATATTTGCACGTATATACAGTTGTCTGAAAAAGTTCCCCACACTGTTTTAGGAGAAAGTACAAACATTTAGGAAAAGACTGAAGCGCACTCTTGCTCTTGAGTTCACGAGTAAGCGTACGTAGGGATGGTTTTTTATCACCCCTTCTAAAGCAGTCACTGATGGGTGCTGCGTTGCAATGCTCATTGCACCAGACTTGCATCGATAGGGAGCTCAAAATGCAGCGTGTGTCGATCATTAACCTCTCTGGGTCATCAAGCAGCAATAGTGTGAGTTTGACACACGGGTAAGCACGATTAGGCAAACTGTCTTAAGTTACTAGATATCCACACACCGCAGTTATTCAGTACCAAATATAGAGGATCGGAGTCAAATAGGGCTATTTAGAGATCCACTAATTCCGTAATAAAACCACATGGTCTGGAGGACTGAACCACTTTTTCAAGCTTGAAATTGCAAGAAGAAGAGCCTATCAGCAGGTATGGTGGGGACTAATCAAGCAGATATTCAAGGAGTCGGAAGGTCATTCAATGTGTGGGCAACTAGAGGAAGCAATGGATGAAGCGATTAGCTCTCTCATGTTCAGAATGTTGACGTAGAGCAGTGTAGGACACATTAGAGGGATGATACTGCCAACCCAGTGCATCCTCCAGGGTGGAAATACCCCGCTCCCCTTATTTGTCACACTACCTGTCCATTCAAATATGAAGCTGGCTCTTTCAATCCGCACATTTCAGTCGTTTTTAATACCTTTTACGTTAACTAATTTCCCCCCCCATCCAAGATCTTGTCTGCCAGTCTGGGCTTTTCGATCTGATTCGGTTTTATATCGTTCTCAATTGGTGTTTATTAAATTTTCGGATTTGAAAGTAATTAGGCGGATTTATTATATCAAGCGACTATTTAGATGGAAGTGATCCGCCACTTGTGCTTTTATCTGTCTGCATACCCCTTCCGACAATGCATACAGAACTAGCCTTCCATTAAGTAGTTGCGTGAGTTTTACTCTAAATCCACCATATTTTTCCCTACAATCAGGCCAAGAACTTTCTTAGCGTGCATGCCTGTTAAGGCTGACTACGGGTAATTAGATATTCACATTGTCAGAAAGGTCGTTGCTGGCCGTGGTTGAGCCACGAACCCCTCCCCCTCCCCCTCATAAAATGGTTCCGGATGCCTTGCCTCCTACCTATCCTAGTCACGCCTGTCAACAATACAAATTAATCGACATTCATTTATTTCTGGCGTGCATAGCAAAGACGAGTCGTGCAGTGAACCATGGTTATGAAATAAAACATCACATTCGTAGAAAACAAATGGGGCATTATGCAATAAAGTGTTTCACAAATAGAGACGAAGATGTTGGCTTAAGCTACTAGTTGAAATGAAGATCGACCTTTGTGTTCGTGGAGCCAGCACTCAAGGACTGTAAGAGAGGTAGGCTGCTTTTTTGCGTTTGCTGGGATACCGGTATTGGAGTTTCTGCATGAAGCGATAAATGCGTATACAGTGGGAGTGATCGTACTTCTAAGAATATTTTCAAAATGTTTTTAAGGTCGTAGCCCTGTTAGTTGCAGATTGCCAAGTATGACGATTTAACCATTGAGAACGATGGTGTCCAGCCTTTGCCCTACGGTGTGGTGGGCATAGGGACGGTGAGCGGTGCATGACTTAGTCTATCGCAGTGGTGGACTTGCGTAGAGTCTGCCGCCCACCTGATCCAGGTGCCAGAGCACAGTTTAAAAAGATCGGAGGTGGGACCGGGCTCAGTGGCCGACAGAGATAGACAGCCCATCCAGGCGTGCCACATGATCAACTGATCACAGAAACAAGGGGTGGCTCGGATCGCACCTGGGTGGAAGTGCAACGGAGGCTGCAGTAAAAAGTGGCCGTTGGAGCCTTAATCTCGTCCTGAAGGGGGGGGGGGGCGGTCGAGTTATTCTGTCAGCTGGCAGCTTCCTAGGCCACGGCTTTTAGCGCATCGTGATAGATTCAGACGCATTAAATTGTTTGTAGTGAGGAATATGCGTTGCGTGCCGTGGAGGATGTGGCCCATAGAGCCGATCTCACTGTCTCACTCTCCCCTCTCTCAGGCTGCTCTCCGTTCTTCAAACCGGTAAGTCATCTGATGGGAGGATTTGGTTCAGGGGGCTGACATGGCGCGAGTCTGCGCCTAGGCGTGCCACTACGCCTTCGTGCTTAGCATCTGTTATAGGCGCGCAGCCCGAAGAACGCGTGTCGTACCCTGACCTCGTCCCTGGTTCGAGTCCTGCGCCAACACCCGCGTGGCCCGCATTGTGGGGGGACAAATGCACAGTGAGATGGTCGCACCTTGGAGAAAATTTTCAAGATGTTTAAAGGCTCTGGTTCTGCTGACTGGAGCTTGCCAAGTTTAGAAAGTGCTGGGCACCTCATATCATCCAAGCAGTAACGCCCGCTACCACCGAAGGGCTAGGTGTGCAGGCTAGTATATTGTTTTTTTTAGCATTCATTCACTGGGACCTGAGTTTCTATTTTCAGGAGGCGCTTAACACCCACGTTTGGAACAAATCAAATAATTGAGGCACTAAAACTTTGAACACCTTTACTCATCTGTACCACAGGTTACCTTCATGATGCTCTCTATAACCAGTTATGGATAGTGGCAGGTATAGTCTTATTTTAATTTATTACTAACTGTGGAGTTTAAGAAAACCAGATACTTTACAAGTATATGTAGACGAACATCTTGGAAAAAAATTGCTAAACACCTTACAGAGGAAGGAAAACAAATTGTGCAGTGTCCTTGCACTTATCTTAATTACATCAGACTCTCGTTATCGGAAAATAAGATCTCGTGGGTGCAGTGAACATGTTCACATTAAAAAAAGGGGAAGTAGTCCTGATAACCCAAAAATGCGTTTGCCATCTCGTTAGGTATTCGCTCATACCGAATAAAGAGACTTGTTATAATGTAACGGAGTTGGGTCAAAAGGAACGCCATCGAAGCTTATTCTCTAAATTTCAACATTTCAGGCTACCACCGTCTCAGAAGCCCGTTGCAACTCATGAAGTAACAAAGTTTCATTCCTACGTGTTCATCAAAAATTATCTCTTTGCTTTCATTCATACAAATACGTTGATTTCCATAAACACACCTTATTCCTGACTTTACAACATATATACACCGTCTTAGTCTCGACCGAAGGGACCTGGGCCTGGCTAGACTGCCCGATTTCGACGAGACACGCCCAGGGAACCTAACAGGTCGGCGGCTGGGCAACGGTCTCCCGGAAATCTCCCAGGTGGACTACGACAGCAGGGAGGTGGCAGACATGCCCGACGCCTACATCATCGAGCCAGTTCCAAATGCTGCGACCTGTGCCGATTCAAGCATGCCCGATGTCTCTAAACACCTCTTGGACGGTCCCATCGCGAGTGGATGCACCCGCCTGGGCATCAGTGGTCTCCTTACACGAGAAGAGGTTTCCCGGTTGAGTCAACAGAGGCGGCAAGAAATTCTTCTGGAGATGGAAAGGAAGAAGCGAGGTGAAATCGTAATTCGACTGGCGGATATAAAGGTAACTGTGACATTGGTTCCCCTTCTGCCCCCCCCCAGTCAATCTCTCACAAATAGTATGTAGGTCCTCGCCAGCAACAAGCATATACGTCACATTGCTGGTGGGTTGCAGTTTGATCCTAAAACCGACCACGCGGTAGAAGTGAGGAAACAACACAGGGGCTAGATCGATAACACTCGAAAGCTGCAAATCATTTGCAAATTTAGTGGTAGGTCCTCTGCACCGATTGACTCTGTTTGGGATATTAATGGCAGTTTGATTGCTGACAACTTTGTCAATAGTGAGTGTCGGTGTGAAGAATTCGTGCGCCTTCCCGGCTTCCATGATCAACCATCTTATTCCGGTATACAGCATAGTCTTACCCTCTTTTCTCCAATGCGTTGTGTGCCTACCCCTTCTCAGGAGGAAAGTACCGATGCGATACGGAGGCTGGGCAACAACAAGATCCGAAAGGACGGTATTCTGGACACAGTGTATGTCCTGTGTCAACACTGTAGCCTTGGTTCCATGAGGTGGATAAGCAAGCGTGGGACGATGGGCTTTTCTTCGGTGACTGGAGCTCGAGCATCCTTGTACCTGTCATCGTGAAGGGAAATTACACAAAGCGTGCCAGGTACCATAACATAGGTCCTGCTGCAAAGATCTTTGCCATCCTCCTTCTCAGGCGATTTCAGAAGCTGTGTGACTGAGACAAAACCAAAATATGCCAGGCCCCGAGCCGAAGGTGGATGCATCGACCAGATATGAGGACTGGCGCATAGCTTCAGGTAATCTTCGCCGTCTGTTTTGTTGACTCATCGCAGTGATCGATTCCATTCACGAGAGTACCTCCGCCGGATAGCGGATCTTGGCAGTATGCTGGCTGAAGTTGTCGCAACGACCAATCCCAGGTGTATGGCTTTTGACAAAACTGTATTCTGTCCTGCCCTGCTCAACTAGATCATCATCTATGCCCTCGGATTGGTCCTACCCGGTTTTAGCGGTGTGGAATTTGCACTCAGGCGTCAGGCAACCGACCTCGATTACGTGGATGTTATTGCTGCGCTAGCCTTAAGCTCAGGAAGTATCGTCGGCGAATAAACAAGGTCGTCAAAGGTCGCCGGCGGACAAAACTGTCTCTGGAAGTGCTGCCTCTGGACGAGAAAAGGCACCCTCGGGATTACTATCTGATAGCTCGAAGAAGTGCACGGTTTGGAATGTCTTGAGGCAAAGTTACCGCTTAGTTGGCAGAGACAAGAGGACTGCCTCCCGAACCGCTGCCGTTATCGGTAATGAGCATTCATGCCACGATTCGGGGTGTTGCAGTTGCTGGCTCATGTCGCGCCCATTGGGATCCGTGCCGTCTCAGTATTTTCGTTGTGGTATAAAATCCTGGTCATTGTCTGTTGTGGACCAGGAGGCGTGGCGGTACGCCTAGGTGCGGGTTTTCATCATGCCAGCCACCTGCCCCTTTTCCCGTCTCCGGTATTCTTGACTATGCCTTGACATAGGACTCAGGAAAGTGGGGGATAGGGATGTGCGGTAGATTCTGCGCAAGTCTTTTGACAATATAAGCTGACTCACGCGCGTCATCGTTCCTGCTCACTGCTGTGGAGCACACGGTGGGCATCGTTGGAATCGACGGTCGAACTGTCGGGTTGCAGATGGTTCGATGACTGACTGGTGTTGATGACCTCTCGAAATAAGCAGCGCTGTTGCGGTAAATGTAAACCTGGTACAGGCCAGACTGGGGCTCAGTAGGACGTCAGGTGCTGGGTCAGATTTCAGCGGCAGTCGGCTTTCTTCAGACTTGCGTCTTGTACACGATGGCAAAGGGAAGAGGCAACGAGGCAAATTTCTCCCGATGTTTTCTCTCTAAGTTAAGTCTGACAGGCTTGTTAGCTAACACACCTGACAGCTGCAGACAGTGACCCCCCCTGAATATAGTCTTAAGGCAAACCTAACAGATGTGACATTAGAGTGGGAAAAGTCTGCTTCTTGTGGACTGAGGAACCAGCACAAGAGCTGCGCACACAAACGACGAGAGCAAATATCTAATTCGCGCTACTGCGTTCGCATTTATCCCCCGTCGACTGGATCTTGTCTTGGTCGTTAAACCCTATCGGTTCAGGAGAAAAGGTTGGTTCAGAGTGCACATACCTTCCTCGCTATAAAGCCGCCCCCTGTGGAAGTGGTGTCTTTTGTCCAGCTCCGAGGACTAACTTTTATTTGATAGGTTTTCTGGCAGATATTTGATTAAACTCACGGTTCCCGGTGGAACCAAATAGTAGTTCAGGTATGTAGGGCGTTGGCTGTACTCTAGCCTTCGCCTTGATGTCGTGGGTTCAAATCCCACTGAGGTCACCGAATTTTTTACAGTTGGTTCAAAATAAATTAACTATTAATTATCAACTTTGAGGCGGTTGTGATCACGATTCAAAAAAGGTAAGATGTGGCTTGATAGCCCCACCTGGTGAATATAATACTGCTGGGGTTGGGGCTAAGGTTTAGGGGTTATGGCTAGGGGTAAGAGGTTAGGGTTCAGGGATTAGGGTTAGGGGTTACTGCAACTATCTCTGAAACATTCAAAGTACAAACGCGCATTCCCAATAGCTTTTCTTTTGCTTACAATTACTTAGCCTCTTCGCCTGTGCGTTCCTCGGTCCCACCTGTAAAAACCCCTATTACCGCCGGTCCCGTATGAGAGGTGACTGAGGTTTGATTACTTCAGGTGGGGCTACATAACCACATCCGACCCAAAAAAACAGTCCGATAAAAGTGTGTGCTTTTACAGTGAGGACGGGATGAAAGAATAATATAAGGGGGAGCAGAGGTCCGCCGTAATAAGTTCATGCAGTCCTTACGGTGTATTCCTAACTTTCAAAACATATGCTGCGAGTCCAAAAGTGCGCTGGAGATAATGACCCACTTTAACTCGTTGATTGCCGCTAGGGCTGATGCTCTGGATCCCGGCCTTGCGTATTCATGTTTCCTCCTGAGCATTCGACGTTCTTTCGGCCTCGAGGTTAGCGTTGGTGCCTTTCGCAACAGGTCGATATATTTGTCAGCCAAATGGGACATTCTCTTTGATTGTATTCTTGATTCCGAGACATTTGGATGACAAGAAGAAGAAGAAGAAGAGGAGGAAGAAGAAGAAGAAGAGGAGGAGGAGGAAGAAGAAGAGGAGGAGGAGGAGGAAGAAGAAGAAGAAGAAGAAGAAGAAGAAGAAGAAGAAGAAGAAGAAGAAGAAGAAGAAGAAGAAGAAGAAGAAGAAGAAGAAGAAGAAATGATCGCCGCATTTAACATTCTGCTTGTCCGATATGTCGACTTATCTTTCGAACCCGTCATCACAAGCAGGCTTTTTGTCGGTCTTATTCCATCGATCGCAGCTTCTTTTTCTTTTTAACGGGTCCCTAGCACTCGACTTTTAGCCTTTATCGACACTTGGGTGAGGTAACGGCCGTTTTCTGGGAGCTCCTCTTTCATCTTCACTTTCTGTGAGTATCAGTATCAATATCATCATGGAAAAAAGGTTTCGGTTGGTCGGCCCCTGAGGCATTCATGTTCAGCGTGTGAAGCCAAATGCTTATGTAAACTGCGTGAAGAGATATCTTATAGCGAAATCCCTCTGAAGTTATTAGAGAATTCTTGATTTTTTGTGGGGCCATTGATTCGGGCTCTGTACTTTCCCTCGTGAGAGCCATATTCCATTTGAATTGAAAACCGGCGAGGTTCGAACTCCACCAAGACCTTTCGTGACTTTTCTGACAGCAAAAATGTTCTTCAATCAGTTGCGGTCGGTATGCTTTTAACAACATTGGCTTACGTTGTTTCGAAGTTCCCAAAACGTCTGTTACTGGCATACGTCACGCGTGGTGATGGCGGATTTATGCAGGGAGATCGCGGTATTTTCATAGGCGCAGTGAACTTGTTTCTTTCCGAACGTCCGTCGATGGATGTTTTCGCCCCTGCCACGAACCACCGATACCATCTCTCACATGTGTACCGAAGAACTTTTGTATCGACAGTGTGTATACTTCTGTACTGTGTTGTTTACTTATTTTCTGCCTCTTTGGATTGCCAGTGGAACACTTCCCTTGTCTTGCCGCTCATTCCGAAGGCCATTCAGCTTGTGGGTTCGGTCTTGTCCAGAAAAGAGGTCTTCTGGTTCTATGGTGTTTACACGGCAATTTTATCCAACTCGACTTTTGGCATCGCGTACTGCATTAACTGCCATCGTGCCACGTCTATCCCGTTTCTCAATGATCATTTTCCAGTGACGCGAACGAAGGCAAATCCAAGTTGCGTCTTTTTGTGTTTGGAAAGGCAAAATACAGGGTTCTTGATGAGGACACTGTGGCCAGCGCAAATTGTCAGCAGAAGTCTGTCGCTTTTGCAGTTGTCGAAGCCCAGACCACCGGCACTCTCTCCAGCTTAGATGGTTTTTATCTACTGGAGCATTGAAATCTGTAACAACGACGGGTTTTTCCGCCTCCGGCACAGATACCATGAAAGAACTTGAAACAGCTTTTTTGATTATTATGGTCGACCCTTTCGGGGACATAAGCGCTAATAATTGTGGTAAGTTTTCACGGTAAGATGTGATTTGGCAGCCCCACCCGATGGACAGAATACTGCTGGGGTTGGGGTTAAGGGTAAGGGCTGGAGGTTATGGGTAGGGGTCAGAGGTTAAGGTTAGGAGTTAGGGTTTGGGGTTAGGGTTAGAGGTCAGGGTTAGGGGTTAGAGCTAGGGATTAGGTTTAGGGTTAGGGGTCAGCGCAACTATTTCCCATCCATTCAAAGAACAACCGCGCATTCCCAATAGTTTTTCTTTTGCATACAACTACTTGACCTCGTTGCCTGTGTGTTTCCTGATCCCACCTGTAAAGAACCATATTACCACCGGTCCCTTATTGAGGAGACTGGGGTTTGCTTACTTCAGGTGAGGCCATCAAACCCCATCCGACCGTTTTCACACAGGGTGACTGTCTCGTGTTAGTGAGTCAATCGTGAATTCTTATCAGGAGGAAAGTTTGGCTCTTCACGAGGTTTCTCTTAGTAACGAAAGCCACTCCTGCCTCTTATTGATCTTCCTACGACCACCAGAGCAGAGCAAATATTCCCCAAGTTTATTTTTCTACGTTTTCTCCGGATGGCGTTTTTCACCGAGGGCCTCGACTACCACAGGAACACCACATCATCGTTCCACTGGAAAACTTTAATCCAGTCAACGGCTGGCAAGGTTGAGCCAGGAGGATGAATGAGAGTTCCACTCCCTCTAAACTTTGCCTTTAAACATGCCGGTCCCCCAACTGGAGCGGATCAGAATCCATGCGAACGCATGTAACGCGTTTTGAGGTCAGGCACATAGGCACGCGCGCACAAAACGCTACGCTCTATTAAGTGAAGACAACGCACGTTTAATCTTAACGCTTACATTATCCCCCGCATCCAACGGAAGTCTGGGGACAGAATAGGCCATGCACTGACTCGTCTGATTGTGTATGTTTATGGCGGGAGCCCTGATTCTTTGGTGCTCTGTCGGGCCATCCGAACGTCCGATCGCACTAAAGAGCCTCAGCAGAAAACTGATTTCTCAGCACGGAGAGTCCCGCCAGGGTTGACTGAGGTTAAATGGAAGTTGCCCTACGTGCGCGGGGGCGAAAGTTCGATTTCCAGGTGTGTGTGTGTGTAAGTTGCTTTTGCAAAAACGTGGTTTAACGGACACATGAGACCGGCGATTTAGCTCCACACTAGTCAACCTTGTCAATCAAGTGGAAAACACTACACCACGTGCTAATGCGTCTTGTCTTCCGGCCCACTGCAGCGCACTTCGACACGCCGATAGAGCGTCCCTACGAAACTGCGTTTGTGGCGGATTAGGTGGTCGCTGTTGAAGTTCAATACTTGCACCACAAACTTTGCGGCAAACGAGGACATCCAGGAAGGCCAGCTGGTTGTTCTCCTCCTCCTCCATCGTAAATTGTATGTCCGGGAGGACGGTGTTGAGATGTTCCTTGAATGTCAGCAGTTGATCCCCGTCGATGACGACGAAGGTATCCTCCACATACCGGGTCCAGAACCTCGGTCTGTGGTGTTGGCTTTGACACACCCGACGTACCGGTTGTCACTCCTGGTGTTGCGCAGGCCGATGGGCTTATGGGAACCTACATTGGAGGTTTTCATGTAGACTCGCATACTGTAATGTGCTAGTTGTGTTCCATCCTATGTGTCCGAAGCTTGTCTTAAAAGTAATACGAACTACCTCCAGGCCGGATCATTTTACCGAAACCAATGAGTATGAGCGGATATACTACTCAGCCGAAAATCACTCCGGACTGCATGCTAAGTAGATAAAGCTAAGAGAAGGTGGACCATTTAATTGCGAAGAAGTTCCCTTTGTGCTTGCATTTTACGCCTCTGGTGTCTGAGACGCCAGTCTCGAGGATATTCTTGTTGAGGGCCATTTTCAATTATGGGATAGGTAAGTATCAGGAACGTTTAACGTTCCTGAAGTCTCTCAATGAGGACACTCCGAAGATTTGACGTGCTGTCATGAAAAAACCACGAATTAACTGTTGCCAAGACTTTTCACAAAAGCAGTTCAGAGTTCATGGAAATATTAACTGCATCGTCTAATATCTTCTTCAGAAATGGAAGACTGGAACCTCGCAAATCCGGGCGTTTTCTTGAAGTTGACTGTTTAGAACTAATTAAGCGTGCTAAAAGTATTGGTGCCAACTGAAACCCCTTTAAGTTTACCGTGCAGCCTAGCAATGTTATAGGCCTTTTTAGTTCGCATACACATTCCTAATGTTGAGTTGAGTCTCCAACTACTAATCCTAACTACCATAGCTGTTTTATCGAATTTTTCCTACAGGATTGGGTTCGAGCCAACTTTGTGGTCGTCATAGTGCTGTTGATCAATGCCTGCCTGGCAT
>CACRXP010000856.1:0-10395 GCA_902702965.1 Spirometra erinaceieuropaei | reverse complement strand
TACCTCATCCAGGACTGTTTTCGTCGATGCAGTGAGGAAGAATCCCAACGAGACTCGAAGCCTGGTAGGCAGATGATTGCAATCCTCCTCGGGATTAACCTTGCTGGTTGGGTGGTCAAGAGCTTTCAGGTAAACAAAACTCTTGACACGCTCACTTCTGCACTTAAATTTTAACTCCTGCTTTTGACTTCTCTTTAATGAAGTTTGACATTCGCCTTAGTTGCGCTATAGAGGGGCTTGAAACGTCCTTTTCCAGTGGCAGTCTGAACGTCGCGAGCGACGTCCACTGTGTGCCCTACGGGACGTTATACACCCATTTAGGATCAACAGTGCAGCCAGTGTTCAACGGGTGCCTCGTGTCTGGATTTTTAGGCTCTTTGTTTTTCGTTATTAAAAACCAATTGCACCTGGTTGCCGACTGTTTTGCCGTGTACCAAAAGTATCTACAGTAGGCTGGCTAACTCATGAAATGTCATGAGTTGGCACAAGAAAACCCTATAACGTAAAATCTGCCAAACCTGCGTTCGCAAAATCTTACGGTAGTAAAAAAATGACTGTTCCTAAGAAGAAGACATAGTTGGGATTGTAAATTAATATTTACTAACGTATAAATAATTAATTTTTACTGAAAACCTAGCATTTAATAAAATGACTGTATTAAAAATCGCTTAAATAGGGCCAAATCGAAAAGTACAAAATGAAGGGGGATGCATGAAATGGTGAATATAATTAGAAATAATGACAACTGCAAGCAATAAGTACTCTTCCGATTGTCCATTTGCATTAGTCATGGCTGTAAGTCTTTCAGACATGGAGATGGCCAGGTTCTCCATAGTGGATTGTCCAATGTGATTGTCCAGGATTGAATCAAGTTTTCCATGCATGGACAGTCTCTTATTCGCCTTATGCCAATGTCTTTTGATAAGCGCGAATAGATTTTCGATGGGATTGAGATCTGGACTGTAGGTATGGATGAAAATCGACTGGAGTGCACACGCGGAAAGGCTGGCTGTTGCCTTAAAAGTCAGATTGTGATCAAATGCGTTATTAGATTCATACTCCTTTAGAACGATGGACGAGTGCATTGTCGTGTAAAATTATGGCATCCAGTCGGCGTGGATGGATGTAGTTATAATCGAAAACCTCCTTCACAATGTTTACGAACGCTTTGCTGGTGTGCGTAGTCGACCGCCAGACTGGCCGCTCTCCGCATTCAATCGCCATCCAAACCGTTAACCGTCGACAGTTCTTGAAGGTTGCTATCGGCGCAGTGTGCTCTTTTGGAAAGTTTTTTCCACATATAACCATCTGGGTCGACTTCATTGGCATGTCTGAAAATAAGACCTCATTACAGAAGGAAATGTTCTTTTAGAGTGAGGGCCGGTAATCAATATATTTCTTAGCGAAAAGAAAACGTTCTCTAATAAGTTTCCTACTTAAAAAACGTCTTGATCGTGGCTTTTGTCAATGAAGTTCAAATTTCCGCATCCTTTTCCTGATTATGTCCAGAGGGAACGTCGGCAGATGTTCCTTGTGAATGGTCTTACTGGGCATATAATGATACTTTTTATTGTACAAGGCATAAAATCGTCGTCTCCCTTACTTGTGGACCGTTTTGATCCATCCTGCTTATTTATAGGCACGGTTCTATCATTAAGTATTCGCCACAGAGTAGCCTTATTAATATCGAAAATACTTGCTAACGACTCATGCGACAACCCTTCTTCCACTGCTAATTTCCCTATCCTTTCATGGTTGACTGCTGAAAGACGTTGTCTTGACATCTTTATCTCACGGCGTGACGCAGGAAAGTGGCAGCATGTTGCGCGTACTCTGTATATATATATCTGTTTACGGTGTGGTAAAACAAGCTATTTTCGAGCAAAATTACTACATTTTATGGCACGAAACGCCATAAATTTTAAAAAAAGAATTTCAAAAGCTGATTCTGGCCCTTTTTACTTGAAAACAGTGAAAATTCTCGAGCTCGCCCTCACCTGATTTTCTTCCAAGCAAAATCAAATTTTCAGTTTCCAGATGGAGCCTATCTCGTACTTTCCCGGTTTACGTTAATCTTTGTTTGCAGCACAATGCACATAAACTTGCAGTTTTGACCTGCAGGCGTCAATAGAGTAGGAAATTACCTGGATATCAAGAAAGGTCAGATTTAACCCAGATCTGGCCTTTTTTCCTTTAATGAAATGGATTTGAAATGAACCTTTCATCAGTAAATGGCTTTCTGTGTCCCAACTCACTCTATTCAACACCAATAACAACACCAAATGCATGGCCTACTTCTCGCTCAAATTTCGACCATGACATTTCACGAGTTAGGCCACCTACAGTACACTGCAACAATTGCAGCAAAAAAAAACTCGAGGAGTAACGATCAGTCTGTCTGTCACTTTAGTTGATTGGTCAGGCACGGGAATATGGACTAGCTCCGTAACGCAGGTGGCCTTACGCTAAATTTCATGAGGAATACCTATTGCTGTGTCCTAACTTTGATCCTAGCCCTTGTTCTAAATTCCGGGATGTTATGATTAGTGACAGGGTAACAAGGCCACTTGTTATGCGGGGAGATCACTATTCTTGTTCCCGACCTCTCGATCTACATGAGCATTTGATGCCATAAACTAGAACCGCCTCTAAAAATATTGATAAAATCCGGGTGTTCGAGGTCAGTCGGTTTAAATACGGCATAATGGCGCACGTCGCGGACAACGGGTCAGTTGGAGAAGCCTTCGTGGTGAAGAATAGTGTTCACTCCCACCCTCCCTTAGTCTCGCTTTCTGTTTCATGCTGGCTGGTAGTTTTCTTAGGGATAAGAGGAGAGGGACTGGGGCCACATCTACTCTCAACTCCACACAAACCAGTCTTTTCAGAGAGTCGCGGATTTCGCATAAGTGGGATTACTATAAAGACCACACTAAGGAGGTGCCATTGCGGTCTGACACTAGAGTCATGGTGAAACCGAGTTTGCAGCAGCCAAATTTTGAGGTCACTATTTTTAGCTCATCCTGGCAGTTTTAAGTACGCCTGCTTCAGTACCACAAAGAAGCAATGCGCAGTATTACCATGATAAGGCTGTTCGTGTAATAACTTGCACCAGCTGCATAATTATCTGAATCAAGGTTAACTGAATGAAAATGGCCTCGCAACTTTCGACCACTTTACCATGTCAAGGAAGATTTAAATTGAATAGGATGCCACGTATTGACATGTAGCCTTTCTTCAGAAGATATCGATGATGAAGTGAGGAGAATTTGGAACACTCGGGCCCTAGACTATACTGGCACCCAATACAGAAGTAATTGCATCTGCGATGGGGCGACCACGCTATGAAGAGTTCTGATAAGCACCCACCACAGCAGCTTTTTTCAGGTAAGACTCATGAGTGGACACAGATAATCTGGACAATAATAACGCTAAAAGACGCCTTGAGGACTTCAATCTTCTGCCTTAGAATTAACCGGGAGGCTCTTGGGCGGTGTCGATAGGCATGTATCAACCTGCCATAAGTAATAGGACAGGCGCTTATCCGTAGGCCTGAGGGTCAATCATCCTGCCTTACTATTGGAATTCCGCGAAAATCCCGGTCGATAATCTTCCCGAGGTTACGATGAACATTTACCTCGAAGGTAATCAAACTGCGGAGTAACCGCGTAATGCCCATTATACAGTAGGTGACCTAACTCATGAAATGGCAACCGAAATTTCGAAATGTGTTTTCGTTTCGAAAAGATTAATTAAGTAGGGTTGTAAAACTAATCATCGTGCACGGCAATTCTATAATAAGTCAGTTACCTCAGGGTGTCGGCTTTCGAATGAACTTTTCTCCGGCTGCATGCGAAACCATACTGTGTAAAAAATGACTACTTAGGTAGCATGCGTTTTTCGCATTGCTCTTCGATGCACCTAAAGATTCAGTCATACTTCATGGAAAACATGCACAAACATATTCATTGTTTTGCTCATTCGGTAGAAAATTTTGTCTTCTTCTAATTTTATACTCGAAGGAAGGGTATAATTCGGTTTTAAAAAAAATTCTAATTGTGAGATTTTTTAATACCGTGAAATGGCTGTTCATAACACGTCATGTCTCTGCATTTACCAATGTGGCTTGTAAAGTTAACAATATGGCCTACTTATTTTTTGTCGATAGTCTAATTAACTTCACTTACGTTGGTCCGTTATCGTTACACTGTATCTTCTGGTTGCCGTCAAAGCGAAAGCCTATTTCTCTATTTCTTATTTGACACTTTTACGGCACTATTGTTAACTTGTGTCGTCATATGTTATGCGAACTGGGCGTCGACCCTATTTCCTCATTTGTCTTCTTATCCCCGTTTTCCAGCTTAAAGAGGCTGATATTCTCTACACCATGACGGATAGCACTCCTTACGCCTGGGTACTGATTGCGATTGCTATGCCTGTCTACCTCTTCTATCGTTACCACTGCACCGTCTGCCTATCACAAGCCTTCACAATACTCTACGAGGATGAGGTGAGCACCTTTGGTTACACTTCTGACATGCACTTTCTTGTGCCTACTTATTTGGTTATTTCAATGTGCAGACTTCGAAAACCATTTAGCAGAGAAAAGTAGGGCTATCTGTCCCTAGTGCGCGGTAACTGCGTGTTCGACAATGAAATATTGCGATGCGATCGCCTTACTCATTGGGCATTCTGGACTAACGTCCTAACCCATCATCAGCGACAGTATGAGATACAGGTAGTTCATACCCAAAAAGTTGCAGTACTTATAGGATGCAGCCTCCATGCTACAGCATATCGGTAACGACCAACGGCTCCTCCTTCATCGAGGATCGTTGCCCGCAGGTGCGTTAATTGCTTGATGGTAGGCGTGCAAGTTGTTAATTGCTGGGACTTCGTCACCCTTGTTGGATGTTGGCGTGATGATTTCTCAGCCATCTGGCTCACTGGCCTTCGCGCCCCCGGAGTGGTTAATTACTTTGGTTAGACGACGTCACAACACCGAATATGGAGTGGGGATGTTGTTGCGCTTGTCGATAGACTGAGGTCCCGTGAACCATGACTCAGGCAACTCGCGGCTCACGCGATTATCATTTCCCGTAATAAGTTCGGCCTCATCGAACTTGAATGTGCGCCGGGTCTCGTTGACTTGGCCGGGATTTGAGAGTTGGCGCCATCTCTTCGCACTTCAACCGCGTTTTCGGCAATTAGCGTCCGCAGCAGTCTTCCAGTTCCTCCGATGTATTTGTTTTGTCCGCAACCGCACCACATCCTATAAACGACCCCAGATGTTACTTGCTCTGACAGTGAGTTTTTTGGTCTCATTACCTCTAGTCTGTATGTGACTCCAAGTTGTGTGACAATGCACGCTTGTTTTATTGCTCCAACGCGGTTCGGAAGGTGTGAAATAGGGGCGTGTAAACTGGCAGAAATCGTATAATCCAAGGTCATTGGTAAAAGAAAGTCGGATCGAGTGGGAAGGTACGTGGCAGGCAAACTTCACCCCAACCACAACCCCAACCATACATTTAATTATTTGCTTAATCTTAGTCAGAAGCCTGATTCTGATATAACGTTCTTGCCTAGATCATTTAAGCAGATGTGCCATAGTAATAAAAATACGGCGCCCCATACTCGATAGTTGCCGACGTTTCATTCGATAACGTGGTGTGAAGGTTAGGGACGGAACCAGATTGAAACTCTACATGCCCTTTCGCATTTCTTATCACTCCGGCAAAAAAATCACGAAAAAAGTTACCACGGCATCAAAAGTATCGTCACAAATAAAGACCTAAGGCAGTCTAGGCATACTATAACGGTCGAATGCCCTGTCATTAATTGAGATTTGGAGCAAACTTGTTTTTTTGACCTCGTTTTGTTATCAAAAACCGGCGGCAATCCACGAAAATGCATTATCTCCTTAAGAGTTTTGAGGGTGCAGAAGATTCGCTCGCTACACCCCGAGATGCTGCAGGCCAAGACTTAGCTACTTCTAGTTAGTGGGATTTTGGAAACTTTAAGTCCTAGAAGGAATTAGGAATGGATAAATTTCGAAGAGAAATAGGAGTGCGCTTGATGATTGTGGGTCCAGAAACCAGGGCTCGCTCCAAACCCTTTAACGACCGTGACAGTTGGAATTCACGGTAAAACACGGGAATAAAAGCCCTCCGGTGTAATACGCGTGGCCTGGAGCAAAATCACAGGATGAGTAAATATTTCCAAGCCCTAAACTTGACTCTAAAACTAAACGTAACTTTATTTTCCAGCGCAATGTCACTGGAATAAGGTACTGCCTATTCCCCTATCTCGCAGAATTTACTGGAGCATTCTGCGTGTTATCGCCACATGCAAGTGCACAGGCCCGTAACTTTTCACAGTGCTTTTTAAGATGTCCAGTTGACTTAAATTTCTTTTGAAGTAATAATACATCTGAGCTTGTACTTCACTGCTGAATTTGGGATTTCTTCCCTGCGGAGCAGCAGAGGGTGCCGACGGCGTTCAGCCTCGTAGCGTAATTTGAAGAACTTTCGATAGAAGTTACGTCTTTACAAAGATGTATCTTGCATATCACTTCATGTTTCACAATACCCACGCGCTACTACGTGTGAATCTTTGTGACACCCTGTCGTATACATGCCACAATTTGTAAGTCATCTAGGCAACAGAGACAATTAACTTATTTTGTACTTCTGACAGTTGACGAGTTAAAGTAAACATTAGCTGCAGGATTCCTAGATTCCTCATCATATGCCATAAGGGATGTTACAATTTCAGTTTAAGGAGGATACAATGGCTCTTTGGGGAATTAGTTATCTTCTGGCGAATCTTTTAACTGTTAATAACAGTCTCTCGTTAAACGAAATGCCGATGAAGTGCCACACAGGAGCAACGTTCATTGATTTACGCTGGTTGGAAGACGAAGCGGACACTTCGATTTTATCTTGATTCTCTTGTCCCGGAGTCCGTCGAAGGTATCCTGTAGAAATTTTCATTTCGATGGCCCTGCTCTTCGTCGATAACATCGGTGATCGGTTTCTTGTCACGGCGCTACAGGCTAGTTGAACTCCAGATCCGGAGTTTCAAAACAACCCCGAGATTGATCTCCAGGTCGTTCCGTTTTGCCTTATGGCTCCCTCTCTGTCGAGCCCAACCAGCAGCCGCACAGCGGCGCATAATATAGGCAGAACGTTATTACCGACAAGGACTAGGGAGTCTGGAATGGCCATTTCTGGCTTATTGGCCGTTGTCAGGCAGTCATACACAACCCCGAAGTGCGGCTGCTAGTTGGGCTCGAGAGAGAGAGAGAGAGCTTGTAAGGCACGATGGAACGAGTGAGTTCCGTATGAACGATCGGTGAGCGTCCTCTACCATTGTATCTTTCCGATCGAAACTGACAGGGCAACGCGCTCGTGGCCCGGTGATTAGTGGCGTGGACTTCTAACTAACAGTTCGTGAGTTCGAGCCTCGGGTGTTCCACACTTTGGGGCTGGGTATGGCTGGCTGACGACGGCTAATAAGTCAGAAATGGTCATCCCAGTCCTCTACGGCTGTGCGGCTGCCGGCGGGCCTCGAGAGAGAGAGAGAGAGAGAGGGCCCCAAGGCACAACGGGACGAGTGAGTCCCGTAACGCGATCTGTGCGTGCCCCTCTACCATTGTTAATATACTCGATGGCAACCCACAAGACAACAAGCTCGTGGCTCTGTGGTTAGGGTGCTCGACTTCTAACCAACAGGTCGCAAGATCAGGCCTCGAGGGTTGCACTCCTCGGAGCTGGGTATAGCTGGCTGATGGCGGCTAATAATCCAGAAATGGCCATTCCGATCTCCTTTGTCTTTGTCGGTAATGTTATTCTGCCTGTATTTCGCGCCGCTGCGCGGCTACTGGTTGGGCTCGAGAGAAAGTCCCAAGGCACAACAGGACAAGTGAGTTCAATAACGCGGTCGGTGAGCACACCTTTACAAGTACAGAAATGCTTTCTTCCATTATGAAATAAGGCCAGATCAGTGAACATCACTCGCACTCCATCGCCTATCTTCACGATGTCAGTCAGCAGTAAATCAAGTGAGTAAAGCGTTGTAGGTGTTCAGTGGTCCTCTGCACCCTTGTTCGCACCATCGGTTGTACCGGCGCTCTGGATTGAAGTCTTACTGTTACTGCTGACAAATAAGACATAAATGATCATTCTCGTGTTTCCAGCCTTCTTCGATTGGAGGCTGACAAGTAGCGACGGCATAACCGATCTCCCTCCACACTGCGAATACTTGGGGGAAGGGAGTTACGACCCATGTTCTCTACCGTAGATGTGGTGAATATTGGCTACGTGCGAAGGACAGGTAACGTGTGGTCCTCGTGACCCGGCGCAATGCAGATGATACCAGTCGAAGTAGTTTTATACAATCGAAGATACATTCAAGAAATCTGTTCGTTAGTTCATGCGTTCCGGTCGGCGCATTGACCCATGCGAGTACTACGAAGCAGAAGTTACAAGGGGGAGAAACAGTAGCGCGGACACGGGCCGCGACAATTTCTCGCAAAGGAGTGTATGAGCCACCTCACCATCCGGAAACGCGGCTGAACGCGTGTCCGAACTGCCACAATGAAGGACTTCGGATGGCGTGAAACCCACCGCTCGCAACTTTAAAAAACTAGTCCAAAAATTCTACTCTGCCTACGTTTCATGTGCTTTGCTAGAAATTACTCGATTGCCTAAAACTTAGTTTTGTTTCCAATTCCTTTTGCCTCATACTGACCCCCTGCCCCGTGTGTCTACCCATCTGTCCTGATGGAAGCACAAATTCGCCCTCGTATAGTCGCCTGAAAATGGGAAAACAGCAGTCAGACGTCTCTGGGATAGTAGCATTTTCAGATAAAGGGCAAGGGAAATAGGCAACATTTGTCCCGGCGTATTATCTTTCTGTCAGACACCCAGCAACTCAACCTCATTGCCTCTTTGTATCATTCAAATCCACCCCCTGCCCATTTTCCACTTCAGACCCAGCGATTTGAGGTGCTCTGGCGTCAGAACCCAATTTACCTGGCCAACCTCCTGAGTCACACAAATCTGGCCTTCTGCGAAAACAGTCATTTGCACGCAGGCGAGAAGATCGGCCATCCTCCGGATCGCAATCTGAGCCAGGCTCTTCACAAATTTTCTTCTCACAGTTTCCACATGGAGAACGCCTTTGGCCGTCGTACCTCATTCTTCAACCCACAAGGCATGAGCATGCAGGCAGTTGATAGTCTGCACGACCTCGGACGTCATTCCAACGGCGCTGATGTGGTTGACGTTCTAACTGACTCACACTACAAGCTCTCTGTTCCGTGCTTTCACAGGAAATCGTCTGCAGCTAACCTCAGGCGCATCAGTCTAGTAAATATACACCATGCAAAGGTACCGACCGGACTTCAACATTCGGAGAGCTTTGAGGGCCCCAATTACTTTCTCAGTCACGGACGCAGAGCGAACAACTCGCCATCCACCGCCTTTGCGCTTGCCACCTGCTCCGACGTGAGTGAGCATGCCACACAAACCTGTCCCACCGTCTACGAGTCTGTGCGACCCGGCAAACTCGAGATTTCCCGACGGCAGCACGCGCCCCACGCAAAACATTACACTCACCACAAACTCTCCCCTTGCAGCCTTCAGCAGTCAGCTTCCAATCAGATTCTTCCCGAGTACGAGAATGAGAACATCCCGGATCGCATGCAGCGGCGTCAAACGTTGTTCAACCTGGAGACTGCAAAATATCGTTTCCTGGCCGCGGAAATGATCCACAAGCGTGTTCTTGACCGCGCCCATAACGGTGACGTTGTCAATTCCGGCGTGAAGAAACCCAAACGTTCAGCAAACAAGGAATCCAGGGGTTCTCGAAAGGTGGCTAGAGTGAATGCAGGCCTCTTTTGTTCCAACGGGGATGCTCGAGATGTAAGACAGCCGACACCGGAGCCGATAAAAGCTGCAGATGCTGCAGCCCCCGCTGATGCCGAGCAACTCGAAAACCAAATGCCACTGACGGTATCACGTTCCTTCGGTGACCGCCGACCCATTTCTCTTGTGCCTGACGCTGAAGAGGCGGCGGTACCTGTGGCAATGGAACAGACACGACCTATATCACCACCTCCTGCCAGAGGTCCCGAACCCTCCAAAGTGCTGCCACTACTAATTGCTTCCAACGTCGCCCAGGGCCTGCTCACCTCTGTGCCCGAGGAGAGTCATGACTATCGTACCTCTGAGGTCTCCTCCGAGTCGGGCATGTCGCCAATGGGCGAGGTAGACGCACGCGATACTTCCAGCCTAGAGGTCCGTTCTCCTTCACCGTCCATGCGGCCTGGAGCTGTAGTAGACGGCCAGAGCGGTTCTCGAACACCCCCCTGCTGCAATAGTGAGTTCCAGTTTT
>CACRXP010000855.1:237220-254741 GCA_902702965.1 Spirometra erinaceieuropaei | reverse complement strand
GACCTTTTAGTTAGGCCAGATGGGTTCAGGGGTCTGCCGGAATGAACACGCCGGATCGTGGTAGAGGAAGGCAAGCTGGTGCAACATCTCAGACAAAGTAACTTTTCTGAATGAGAGGGTGAGAAGGTTGGCAGTCGCCCGGATCGTAGATTATGGGGAATTCTGTCTCAAGTGTGGAACAGGTGTTGGCTACCACAGTAATCCTAGGAAGAGACATCGGTGTCCAACACCCATAGGTAGGGAGAGATACTCATGGGTGCCGTGAGGTGTGGGACTGGGGGTCTGCAGTAGAAAGTCAGGGTCGGGACATCGGTGGCCTTTGGGTGTTGGGTGGGTGGTACACAACGGGACGAATATGCAAATCCCATGTTCTTATTGTGGGGAAAATAAACGCCCCATCAGTAGAACTGACGTATAATTTGGCATCGAGCTAACCGTACTGCCCACGGACCAAAACGGCAGCGGTCGCCAAGAGCGCAAATCAGCGTGCCGAACCCAATGGCCACCCGGGTGGACGGGTGCGCTCAGTGGTAGAAGAAAAGAGGTTCACCAAATGCAATCAGCAGCAAGTAGCAGGTCTTATGAGCTTATTTGAAAACGCACCTGCATATACATGAAATGACTTTTGCGGAAAATCATTCTTTGGGAATTTATCAACTTGATTATTAGGTGCCAGGAGCTTACCTCTGCTGACTAAACGTATTCCCAAAGTAGTGGACTCTTAAAATCCAAAGTTCTCTGTGGTCAGCTACCTGTTTAGGGGCAATACCGAAAGGACAAGCATTAAAATAAACTTGCTGCCTCACAGTGGTGACAGTGGTACACGTTTTATAATTAAATGGTAAGAATTAAGCGTAGAAATGCCTGAATAAACTCCTCCTTGAACCAGAAAAAAGGGGTAGCTTTCGATTATATGAAGTGATAGAACGCCTGTGGTCCAGACCATTAGTTTAAAGAACGTAGGTAGATTAAGTAAAAATGAAACTGTTTTACGCCCTCTCGGCGTTGAAGACGAGCGAGCGTCTCGCTTTTAGGCAAGCCGTATGGGTCATGACTTCATCTAATGACTGCTACAACTAGAAACTTGAATAAAGCTGACTTCCTCCGACGGCGAATTTACGATTAAACTTTGCTTCTTGTTCACGGCTTGAATGTTCGGCAACCATCAGATAAGCTAGAGCTGAGATGTATGTTGGGAAGTCAATTTGCGGTCTTAAAAACCCGATTATTAGTACTTTTGACATTGGTACGAGAGAGAGAGAGAGAGAGAGAGAGAGAGAGAGAGAGATTCAGCCTCTGGCGAGGGAATATTATTCGTATGACTGTATAGATTATCCCTAAAGCATATCTTCACAATCGGTAGCATATGGTTTAGTGTTTGTAGGATGCAGTTTTTAATGCAACTTCATACCTACTAAATTTGACAGTTGTGGCGGTGGTCGCTGACTCCCATACCAGTCCGAAAGATGTTTGGTCATCTGCATCCGAGTCGTTAATGGTCTTGATTTCTCTACCGGTCTCAGCCATTGGTCTGGCAAATATTTTCGGTCATTAGGCTCACACACCCGTTCCCCGCGTGCTCTCGGCATGACCAGTTTCTCCATGGAGGAGGAGGTGCCATTGAGCTTGTTAATGGACTGCGAGTCAGAGAACCATGTTTCATCAGCACGCAACCTCCGCAGTAGACATCTCTTAAAATGAATTTCGACCTCACTCTGAACTTGAAGATGTAACCCTAGTCCCGTCGAGTTAGTCACAACCTGGGAGTCAGCATCCTTCCTCCTCGCTGTTACTGCCTGATCGAACATCTGCTTCCGGAGTAATCTCCCAGTTTATTAGTCCCTGGCTATGCGTTGGTCAACCACCGATATTGGAATTTAGTCCATCGTGTTGTGTCGACATTCTGGCGCCCTGAACTCATGAGGCGATTGAGCAAGCGTGGAAAGGTGAGGTGGTTTCTAATGACTGGGGTTGAGTATTCTTGTGCCTGTCTTCAAGACGGGAGGTAAGACCGAGTGCAAGAACTACAGCGGCATAAGCCCCGTCGACACTGCTGCGAATGTCTTTCCTGTTGTCCACTTCAGGATATACGTAACTCTAGGATGAGACCTGGCCATGCCGGATTCCAAGCTGGGTGTGGATGCGCGGACCAGGTATTCACACTGAGGCGCATTACGGAATTCTGCCATTACCAACAAAAAACAATCGTCGTCTGCTTTTTTAACTTCAGCGCTAGCTTTGATTCCGTCAATCGTGAGGCCCCGTGGTGAATAGTTGAACTAGATGGTGTGCCGGCCAAAATCCTCTTCATCATCAAGGCCTACTATCGTTTCACCACTGCGCGGCTTCTCGTTCATAACCATCTCTTTCAACCGTTCGGCATCTGATCTGGCGTCCGATAAAGCTGCATCCTGTCAACTACTTCAGTGACTGGATTCTTGAAAGGGTCCCACACCGATTTGACAGTGTGGAGTTCACACCCGGACGCCGACTGACTGATATAGACTACGCTGGTAATATCGCCTTGTCAGTCTCAAACCTTGATGTCCACAGTCCATGGTGTTACGGGTGAATGAAGTTGATACTTCGGTCGGTTTGTCAATGAACGTCGCGAAGACCAAGTTTTTTTTGGACTGCATCTCTGACCAGGAGAAGACACTCCTCAGGATTAATGGCTGTCAACTTGGAGATGTAGACCGTCACAAATACTTCGGGACGAGGCTGCTGCTTAATGGGCAGAGCAAGGACGACGATGCTGCTCACTGGATTTTCTGAATCTTCGAGAAGAGTCTGTGGACCCGATACAACATCTCCATCGCCACAAAGATTCGCAAGTACCGTGTACCCGTATGGTCAGTCTCACTTTCCGACTGTAAATACCGGGCTGTGTGGATGGAAGATGAACGAAATCTGGATATCTGACCACCGCTGGTGGGGGGCCATCGTTCCCCCGAGTACACCGACTTCGTCCCAAATGAGTCAGTCCGAACTCGCGCGGCAATATCGCAAGGATCTCTGGCCATCCAAAACAGACGAAGGAGGTGGCTTTGGCATGTTAACCTCACTAGCTCAGCGTTAGTGCCGTCGATCCGGCACCATCACCCGGCTGGAGGAGTCGACGTGGAGGTCAACTCAAGACCTGGCTCGACACCGTTTGTTACGAAATCGAAATGGTTCTTAGACCTTCCGTATTCGGCCATCGTCAATGGAGAAGAGGTTGAGTCGAGCTGTCCAAATCTTCTGCTACGGATCGTCAGGTGTGGAGAGGTGCAACCAGTTAGATCGACTAGATGAGGCAGGATCACAGATGTACTAGGCAAGCGCATTTACATGCTCGGCCTTTGGAAGTATGTCGCCTTCTAGTTTGGTGTTTTTGATGCAAAAGTGACAATTACGCAGACTGACTAGCTACTTAAACAAGCAGAGTAGATTGTTAATTTCATTTCTGTGCTTCTTTTTGGATCACGCTGATACGTTAAGTCCCTATTTGCATCTTCCGACGACAAAATCGTTTATTTGGCTAGTCTTTCATAGATGACTTTCAATTTTGATATCCACTTGCAGTCATGATACATTTGAAGGCAGCTTCTCTTATGGGTGACATATTTCAAACGACTTCTTAAGGTAACTTCTGTAAAATCCTTTGTGATTTTTAAGCACTGCAAACAAACCACGACCCGCAGTCTTTTCCTAAAGTGCCCTGGTGCTCGTCTTTCCAAAGCAGACATGGTTTGCACCCTAGATATACACATTTCATGGGCATTCTCCTACAGATTTTTCATTTTTCGACTTTTTTTTCTCAACACGTCCCGTTCGAGGCTCTTTTTTCTTTTGCGATTTTGTGATAACGACTAAATGATGTGCATGTTCTTCTTACAGAAGCATGATACGTACAAAGGCGTTCGCTTATACACTTGAAGATACCTCAAATGATGTTAGCGGGGAATTTTGCTTAGTATCATCCGTTTTAGAACAGAGGCTCTTTATACTCTGCATTTGCATACAAAGTCGATCTTGCCACTAAGTCAGCATCGAAGTGTAAATGAACGCTGACAGGTACATTGACTGAATAGAACTGATCACATAGACAATGCAGAATTTCGTTGTGGTAAGCGTACAGTATATGCTTGGCTTTATCCAACTATCTAAACTCTACCTTTCCGGCTGTCAATGTCCATGCTTCCGCGTCTTGGACGTTTAGCGCGGCTCGTCTGGGTCATTACAAAATCAAGTACAGTTAAGACAAAAATCAAGCCTTATTGTTGTGGGAGGGAGGGCAGAAAGATGGAGCAAACTCTGCAGTAACATTCCTCATGCCTGTCCTACCCCGGACCTACGCATCGTACAATCAACGCGCTTTCCAACTAAGGCTCACAATTTCGAAGGATATCCGATATCACGACATCTTTCCCCCTCTACGAAGTGACGGTTGCATTCAAGTGAATACTTCTAAGGCCACTTCTCTTCAGCAAGAGATCTGAACTACTTTCCAAAGTCAGCTCTAGTGGAGTAGGGATTTATTGTTCGTGTCGCTGCTAAAAGGGAAAGTATTCGGCTCCCGCAAACACTGACCCCACGCCAATCTTCGGTGAACCTAACGTTTTCTTGTCGATGAACAATGGACTACGAGAAGAAAAGAGAGAGTACGCGAGGTCGAGGCATCGCATGCCCTCCTTACCATGAGCTCACACGAGTGATTTTCACCATTTGGCCATAGCCATCCCACCCCTCTCACCCTCAAAATTTCATGCGGAGAGGAAAACATGTAGTTCCGCAGGTGACCTTAACCAACTTCGGCCGGGGTATAAGCAAAACATTGAAAGCCAGCAGCCGTCTGGAATGTCTGGGCGACTCATTTGAAATATACACCACTTACTCCTCCCATTCAAATGAGGCTGGTCTACGCACATGAGACCACGACAATATAAACGGAAGCAACACTCATCCCGGTCCTCTTCCTCCCAAAAATGTTCTATTTCTTACGCCCTGTCAGCCTGAAATGGTCGTTTTTGTTTGAGTTAGTCCATGGCAAACCGAACATAGGGGGACATCTTGGTCTCTCGAGATGTGGTTTGGTGTAAGGTAGCCAATGTCGCCCTTACCGAGGTCCCATTTGCCGAATATGGACAGTTTAGTACAAAGGGTGAATACACATTCCTCTGGAGCAGCAGCTCTAAGAAAAGATAAGGTGGCATTGGAATCGCCCATACTATCAAAAACTAAAGCGCCAAAAACCGCCTTCCCTCCTGTAAGGCATGAACAACTGATTTAACATTACGCGCCTTCCCCTCTCTGGAAAGATAATGGTCACCCTTTTGACGCCTACCCTCCAACAACATCAAACCCTGGTCCCGTGGAGAACAAGCCGTAGGATACTCTGAGAGAACTCCTCGTACAGCAAGTTGCCTGAATGATTAAGGATGCCGAAATTTACGAATGATTGTTAATCACACGCAAATTGACACCAATATGTTAAGCTCAACATCCATATTTATAAGGAATAACCTTAAGGGAATTAAAACCATAAGAAGTATTAAAAGTCATGTTTCATTGTTTAGAAGTTCCAGTTCCTTAGAAAGGCGGAAAATTCCCAAAATGCCATAAATGGCTGTATTTTAGTAAACTACAATTTTATATGTACAGAAAACCTGCCCATGCAAAACGCAGAGTACGTTTGGCAGCACAAATAAAATAACCTATGAAAATAATTCCCTGATGAAGTTTGCATTCAAATATCCTCTAAGAATTGGTTTAATTCCACGTATGGGGGTTTGCCAACGACCTCTACTCTGAATATGGATTCCAAAACGATTTCCCGGGGATTCGTTTTTTTCTTTACGCTTTTGAATTGATTGTGGTGCGGTTCGATTAGGCAGGCAGGATTTCGCTTGATCTCGCCGAATGGTAACAAAAGGTTTCGTAAAGGCACATGTTGCTGGACGATTCAGTAGCTGTGACAGAGAGGCGGACGATCCGTTCACTCCAAACACTTGATTGTGGGAGTAGGTGGACAACCCTACCTGAGAGGCAGTGCCTGCTGGTGACGAGATTTGAAAGTGCAGCATCAACAGTCTTCCTCTTCTGAAGACCAATGCGAAGCAGAATCTCCCCTCTGCCATCACCGCCTTCCAACTGTCTGATTGCATAAAGACCACGGGGCTGCACCTCTGTTCCCATCATTCACAATTACTGAAGCACCTGCTCGTCAGAAGCCAAGGCACTGTGTGTTACGAAATGCCGAAGTTATACAGGCTTCGTTGTCTGCGAGGCGGGGCTGTGCATTTCACCATAAAGATGAATTCAGCAGAAGACGGTAACAAAGAGGCTGAACAATGTGGTCCTGAACCATGCCGAATGCAGACTGGGTCGCTCCGGCAAAATGAACCCCATCTTGCAGTAGTTTCTGGTTTTATCGGGTAGGAACACTGAAAACAAATTGAGCAGGCTGGGGAACGCCGCCTACAATACCGAAACAAACGTTTTTGAATCCGCAGAGAGGCAACACGGATACCGGTTACGTGACAATGCTGAAGAATTACAGCGCCTGTTGTCTGAAGAGAGTCTACTGCACCAGGCCGCTGCGGACAACTCCAGCACTGAGACTCCAGTCTCCTGACGAGGACACTGAACCACTGATTCGTGCGGATAAGGAAACCCAAAAAGTGCACTGACTGTGATAAACCGGGATACTTCTTTGAGAACAACTAGGAAGTTTACTACTCCAACTCAGTTACCTGCTATCTGTGATGAAGCTATCTGGGTAAATAAATTTGAAATAGCTCAACGGATGACCAGGCGCAAAACTCCGGATACTGATAGATTCCAATAGAAGCTAGCGACCGTGACAGTCCGGGTATTGGCAAAATTTAAATCGTTGTTTCCGACGACATAGAAATAACGATAAATCGCGAAGGATCTCGAAGCTGCCAGCATTTTCCTTTGTCAACATTTACAGCAGTCTTTGCGCACATTGCGTCTGTCCTCACTTTGGGGGAAGAGCTTCTTTCAGCGTCTCAATATGGAGTCATGAGCGGTTGCAGAACAGCCGAAAGACATCCTGTTTTCGAGTATAAAATGCGAAGACGGCAGGATTTGCTACCAAACGGGTAAAAGAAAGCATATTTTGCGCATATTTTTTATAAAATGTATTTGAGTTTACAAGGCGATCGAAAATCAGCGTGAAAGTGCGTACTACTCAAGCAGTCATTTAACTATGCGTTTTCCACAGGATGCCGGAAAGAAATGCATTCAAAAGTTAACATTCTGGCGAGTTCGAAACATCGTGGGATTAGGTCGCATGATAACTAATATTGCAACGCCACCTACATGATCCTTCCTAGTCAAAAACGCATTTCGGAATTTTGGCAAACGTCTCATGAGATCGGTCGCGCACTGTACATATGCATGATTTATAAATCGAAGCATGTTTCCCGGCTTCCTGTACCCCTGTCTATTCACTTCATTTTACAGAGTCTCCGGGGTGCACTGCTTGCGAATTCTTAAAAAAATGCTCCAGACTCCGATGTCATCTCGTAACAGAGGACGGCCTTATTTACTACCCGGTTGGATGTCTGGCTAAATGTCCATTTGGTGTGGGCCATTTGGAATGCCAGGAGATAAATGGTCGACCGAAATGGTACCCCGAAGACCCCTGTTACAGGTCGTTTACTATGGATGTCGAGGAGATCAGCACAGTCGCGGAAGAACGGCATTCTCCGAGGAAAGTATATACCGCTGCCACTGGGGTTTTTCTCCTATCTTTTATTTTTGTCGCCTTGATATTACTGTCGTCTAGTGTGAATGATGCTGTAGTGAAAATTTACGAAAAACTCGCGTCCTTCAAACTACCACGCTTCAAGAAGTTTCGAAGCAGCCTGGCTGAAAAAAGGAAATCAGGTAAGTGCTTGAAGTGCGGGCTGTCAAAGAAATTTAGACTTTAGTAGCTTTTTCTAGTCCATCTGCCTCGTTGGTTGAACCTTCATCAACCCCAGCCCAGGAGATTCAGAATTTAAACTAGGGCAGTCTGTCAGTCAGCATTGAGTCAAACGCTCTAGCGTCCTCGCATGTCCTCGTGGCCCTGTCGCTTGCAAGTGGAAATACTCAGCCACATGGAAGTGGCACTCGCGCCAACCTCTCCTGACCGATGGTTTAACCGTCGCGCTCTATGTGGTCCACTGTTCCCCTTAGAGTTAAACACAGCAGTGACTTGTGCGTAAAGTTGTTTTTGGCGAAGCATACATGCACTGCATCCATCTTAGGCGCAGTGACTGAAAAAGCTCAACAGCCCACCTAAACACGCTACATTCCACCTGATCTCCAAATCCACACGTACCAGTCTCCGTTCGGCTAATTCCGTAAGTAGCCTAAAGGAGTACGGCAAAAAAGTTGCGTTGGAAAGGAGCCATTTCAGCCCGGCCAATAGCCCTCAAAAAGGTCAAGTTACCACGGCAGTTAGCAACTCTCCAAGGCATGACTTGTGACACGTAACAAATTGGAGAATGTAAATTTTGTCGTGGTAACGAATGCACTTATTTCCCGTGGAAATCCATCCCACTCCATCCTCCTCATACTTCCTGCCACTTCCTATACGCCTGCGGTCTGTCCGGAACAGTTGCTGACAAAGTCAAATAGCCCATCTGCTGGGACCATACACGGCCTGGTTCCCGCCGCATGTGGATCTCATTTAATGCAAAGGTAACCATCGGGAGATGGCACCCAAAAAAATCCGCCTAACCAAAGCAGCCTGTCTTACGGGACAGGTGGTAATAGGGATTTCATGGGTGGTGGCTGGCCGGAATTTACGATAGTAGCCGACCTTGGCCTTATTTGAACAGGTGAATGATCGAAGTTGGCCAACTCTCCGTTCCGCTATTACAAAATGGGTCGCCAAAGCAGTATAGTGATAACGGACGAGTGGGAGGCGTATAATCGTCTTCCCTCAGAAGGTTATCTACATTTCTCTGTTAACCACTCAAAGAACTTCAAGGACCCTACCACCGGACGGCACATCAATGCCATTGAGGCATACTGGACTAGACTGAAAAGGAAACTCCACGAGGGAGGCCCTGTATGTGGTCGAGCTGTGTGGGCTCCTCATTCAATGTAAACGTGCATGCGTGGTTATTGGTCTCTTTACGTCGTGGCCGGTTTTCTGTTTGGTATTGCGTACGAAGACGTCCGACCAAGTCATGCCGGCACTTAAAAACGATGTTACAGAGAGGGCAAATAGAATAACTGTTCCTGGTAAGGATGCTGGTGGCGTGTGGTCGTACAAGGGTAATGTGCAGGCTTTGCCTAGATTTTCTGGCAAAGTTGGAGGCAGTCCAGATACCTTTCCAGCGTTAGGCTCACCACGCTAATCGACGCCAGCCGTCAGCGTCCCGTTCTGGAATCAGGGCAGTTCGCGAAATTCACCTCCGCCTTATTTAATCATTATCTCAGGAAACAGATTTTATGTACCTTCCTCATCTGCGGTATTTGCCTCTCTTTCAGTGTTGTCCGCGTCACGTATATCTCAGTTACGACAATCTAAGAGGCCAACTATTAGCGATCATAGGGTCTCCGTCCTCACTATTGAAGACGTTCAAGGTGGTAATGACTACCAGGAGGACTTGGGGCAGCCAGAAGACAGCATAGTCACTCCGCCGAAGCCAGAAAAGAAGAATATTTTTGCACTTTGTTTCAGAAGGCAAAAGAAGAGCACGGTGAGTATGAGGACGCGGAGGATGTCAGTCGCGGATGCCCTCAGAGAGCAAGAAGAAATGTTCCAGAAGGCATTCGAGATTCAAGAGGCGGAAGAACTGGAGCAGCAGGATGAAGAAAAGAAGGGGAAAAAACCAAGAAAGAAGAGCAAGGAAAACAAGGGCGGTAAGAAAAAGAAGAAGAAGGAGGAGGAGGCTGAAGGTGCTGAAGACGTACCCAATCCACCGCAAGAGCAGCCAGTCGAAGAAACTTTGCCGGAGGCCAAGGAGGAAGAAGATAATACTGGAAAGAAGAAGAAAAAGAAAAAGGGCAAAAAGCAAAAAGGAAAGGAGACCAATGAAAATGTGGAGGCGCAGGAGGACGAATTACCCTGAACTTTCTGTAGGGAATTCAGTCTGCCCTAGCTGTTTTTTGTTCTTTTGACAATACCCGTAAAGAGAGAGTTTAAGCACGACCGTTCCTGATTTTCCACATTACACTAGTCAACCTTATGTACACAGACTTCAACATGTCAGCCACTGCGAAACTTCACATCGGGACGTTTATGCCTTGTTAGTCTTAAATGGCCTTGAGAGGTCCTCTGGATAGGTATATATTTTTTCATCTTGTTTATTAAGGGCAGTTTACAAAAAGGGTACTGTCTACCAGAAAGACGAAAGAGACTTGATGCGTGCTGGACTGTACCAACTAAATTGAGGAAGACTTGACGAAGTGGTAATTGGGAGACGAGGTGGCGATCATACGTGGCTTTCGATAAATTCTCGTCGGGCCAGTACAGTTATATGGGAACGGGGTAGAAGTGGTAATTATTCCATCTCAGTAGCCAAAGTATATTTATCGATATTAGAAGAAGAAAATTGGCTCTCCGGAACAGGTTTATTTAACTGCTGACGCTTCAAAGAGCTGGGTCGGCTCTTCATTGTCAAAGCGTAAACTGCACCTAATCGATCAGTAATTCAGTTTAAAGTGGCAAGTTGTGTTGGCCGGCCTCATGCTGATCGATTTTTTTCCTCTCCTCCCGCTGCGTCGGCCTCTCAGGAGATGGTTGACGGGCGTTTTTGCCTGTGCGCTTTATGAGTCACCACTCCGTCGAGGGGAGTTGATTGGACTTTAGTCGGGCGGTCGGTCTGGCGGTTCTTGCTCTTCCTCACCGAGTAAGCTCAGCGTCGGGCTATCTCCATGCTGCCTTCTTAAGTCAGGTGTGGTTGTTTGGTCCTGAGCTCTACGATTGTGATGACGTAAGACTTTGTAAGCTGCAGGAAGGTCCAGATGCCTGTTGATAGAGTGGGCATCGGAGAACCACGCTTCGAGAGTTAGCCGTTCTGTTTTTGTGTTGCCTCGGCCTAAGATGGTAGCCCTCTGGAGGTCAAAAGTATGCCCCGTTTCTCCAACGTGTGTTGCTAGTGGAGAGTTAGGGTCTAACCTCCGAGTGGCCGATTTATGTTCTTGTAGGCGAGTTTGCAATTTCCGCCCAGTTTCGCCCGCATAGTTGCAGTCGCCCTCATTGCAATTTATTTTGAAGATGACTGCTGAGGTTTCAGCGGGTGGCAATGGGTCTTTAGGTTGCTTCAGGCGACGTCGAATTGTTGCTTGTGGTCGATGGGCTATGCCTACTCTGGTGGGTTGTAACAGTCGCGAGACCGCTTCAGAGACACCTTTAACGTAAGGAATGGCCCTCCAGACTTCCAGTTGCTGCTCATTTGGCCGTTGTCTGGGTGCCCAACGTCTGCTTCTCTCGATGAAATGTCTGGGATAACCATTTGCTGCAAATAGTTTCACAAGGTACAATCGTTCGGTCTTCTTATGTTCTGGCGTGCTGCAGTGTGTTTCGACTCTTTGGAATAGAGTGTGGTCACTACGTTTGTGAGACAGAGGATGGTTGCTGTTGAAGTGTAGGACCTGTCTTGTGTCGGTGGATTTTCGGTTTACTGTAGTTTGCAGCTGTCGAGGTCCTGGGGAATAGAAGTAAAAATGGATGTAACATCAAAAGATACCATGACCTCATTTGGATGGAGGCTTACCCCTTTCAGTTTCTCCAGGAATTCTGCTGACGAAGAGACCGTGGTGTCTGACTCGATATTTGCACTACGATTGTGCACATTTCTTGGCCCGCCTATAGGCAGAAAACGGTCCTTAGTTGGTTCACAAATGTCAGAGGTATTTGTAATATATATCGTTTCCGCGAAGATAGTGTCCTCGAAACTCACTGTTCTCCTTTCTATGACAACTATCTTATACCTTTGTAGAGTTTAGCCCGTTCCATGAGTCTCTGACCCATGAGCTACACTGCACACAATAAGTGCTCGCCCGTGTGCGCCCAGACGCTCTGGTCCTCTCAGCTAGCACCTGAACACTAACGCGGTCGTTAGCCCCGTTCAAATGAACTACCGTACTGCCTCAGCCTGGATTGACTAGTGTGCAGTTTCTACCACCAGACTCATGCATTCAGCTGGTCAGTAGTGCATTAAGCAACCGTAGCATCCGTTTGACGTATCGGGGTAGGGACGGACAACAGCGCACTCGTGATAACAGTGAAAGAGTATAAAACGCAAAACTGACCATTTTACGAGAGGATTAAATTGGTGGTCCCCAAATATGGAATGTTGAGGGAACCCTGGTGAGGTCGATGTGGACAATTGGAGCAGATCGTACGCTCCTAATTTAGACCTGGACACGGCCAAAAGTCTTTTATTGAAAACAGACGATGTTCGCGATTAACCAAGTTGTGGGCCAATCGCGCACTTCAACTGACGACGTGAGTATGAATGGCTCTACTCCTGACGCCTGCTGCATAGTTGCACCGCTCGCTCGTGCGCACTAGCGGCAGTCTGGTTCTCGGCCCATTGCGGCCGTCCAAAGCGGCCAATAAACATCAAAGTCCATTCAGACGTGCTCTCGTCCTAGGCGCTGTGACTCATTCGCCCCCTATGACTCGGGACGCCTCTCTCACGACACCGGGCGTGTTTTCTCGTCCGGCTGCCAACTAGTTCCAACGCACGGTGTGTCCAAATCGTAAAACTGTTAAAACGTGTTACTGATATGGGCCAAGTAGAATGGGCACGAACACTTAAACTTCGTTCAAAATACATTCGACTTATAGAAGCGAAGAGGCGAGTCCCAGGAAGCCGTTGTGAGGAAGGGAACACGATCGCTGAGATAAGAGGTTTATTAGCCTAACGCTTCGGGTTCCTGCTCGAACCCATTATCAGAGATAATAGCAGATACGGGTGGTTCATGCACAAGGGGCTGTGGTGTTTATAGGATGCAGTCGCCATGCTAACGCATACCTATGAATATTCACGGCTCCAGCCTCATCAGAGATCGTTTCACTTGGTGTAATGACTATTTGATGGCCGACATTCGCGTCAGTAATTGTTGCAATTTCATCAAGGGTGTTGGACGTGGGTGTGATGACTGCTCGACCATCTAACCCACCAACCTTGGCGTTGGGAACAGTGCCCGCCTCTGCATTTCCCGCGTGGCTAATTACTCCGCCCGGGCAAAGTCTTAGCAACGAGGATGGAAGCGGAGGGTCACAGCCATTGTTAACAGACTGTGGGCCAGTAAACCATGACCCAAGCAGCTCGCGACTCACGTGGTTGTTACTTCTAGAGACAACTTCGTCCTTGTCGGATTCGAATGGGTGGTCGGATTTCGTCGAATTAGCTGCATCTTGAGAACTGGCGTCATCTCTCCGCACTGCTGCAGCGTGTTCGACCATTCGCGTTCGGTTCCTCCGACGTAGTCCGCAACTTTGCCCGTAACTGCACCAGATCCGGTAAACGACTCCACACGTATCTAGCCGTGGCAGTGGGTCTTTCGGTTTCATGACCAGACGCCTGATGGTTGCCTCCGGTCTGTGTGCCACTCCAACCCCAAGTGGTGCGAGAAGGCGGCCGACAGCTTCCGAAACGTTCTTGACATACGGAAGTGCCCGCCAAGATTTGGTGTCCGTGCGGTTAGGCCTTTCGTCCCTTTTGCGTATGCACCGGTCGACGAAGTTGCGCGGGTAGCCATTGGCTTTGAAGACCCGTCGGAGGTATTGTAGTTCGGCAATCTTGTCTTCCGGCTCACTGCAGTGCGTTTCGACACGCCGATAGAGCGTCCTTACACAACTGCGTTTGTGGCTGATTGGGTGGTTGCTGTTGAAGTTCAGTACTTGCATCGTATTTGTCGCTTTCCTGAACACTTTGGTCTTTAGCCCACCGCAATCTTTGCGGCATACGACTATCCAGGAAGGCCAGCTGGTTGTTGTCTTCCTCCTCCATCGTAGATTGTATGTCCGGGAAGACCGCATTCCTTGAATGTTAGCAGTTGATTCCGGTCGATAACGACGAAGATATCATCCAGAACTTCGGTCTGTGGTGTTGGAAGACCAGCGACTCTAACCGTTGCAGGACCGCCTCGGCGATGAATCCCGAAATCGGCGAACCCATTGGTGTGCCCTTCACCTGTTCGCAGATTGTCCCGTCGAAAGTGAAGTACGTCCTGAGACAGAGCTTTAGGAGCTGAAGGACGTGGGCGCTTCCAAGACGATTCTCTGTTTCATCATATTTGCTTTGTAGCAGCAGCTCGATTGTCTCGATCGCCAGGTCCTGGGGAATAGAAGTAAAAAGGGATGTAGCATCAAAAGATACCATGACCTCATTTGGATGGAGGCTTACCCATTTGAGTTTCTCCAGGAATTGGGCTGACGAAGAGACCGTGGTGTCTGACTCAGCGGTCAGTAACTTGAGACGCCGGAACAGCCACTTAGCCAGTCAGTACGTTGGAGTCCCTTTGAGCGACACGATGGGTCGGAGAGGAGCACCGTCTTTGTGCACCTTAGGGAGGCCATAGAATCGGGCCAAAGCCGTATCTTGGGGTCTCGCCATGCGTCTGTCGGTCGGTGTTATCGCACCTGAGTTCTCCAAGGCCAACAACGTAGCATTAATTTCGCGTGTCAGCGCCTTTAAAGGGTTCGTTGCAAATGGGACATAGAACTGTCGGTCCTCCAGTAAACCTTTGGCTTTTTGAAGGTAGTCTTTCCTGTCCAGTACAACTGTGGAGCGTCCCTTATCCGCTGGCACGATGACCAGGTCTTTGTCGGCCTTGAGTTCTCTAAGCGCATCATTTTCGACCTTGGAAAGCACTTCCCGCGGCCTGTGGGCCATCAGGAGGGACGACACTTGGTGTCGGATGGGACTCTTATTCTCCTCCGTTGCCTCCGTCTGACTAAGGATTGATTCCGCTGCTGTAATCATGTTAAAAGGTTTGACGTCAGTAGTGTTGAATGAAGCTTTGTGCGTAACACCAGCATCTGATCCTTCGTCAGCTCATTTGACGACAGGTTGTGCGCCAGTTTGTCGTTTCTGGGCGACGTTGGATTGGGCAGCTTTCGGAATTTGTTCTCCAGTGCTGCGTCGCGTATCGCTCTCTGTTCGCGGGTTTATTCAGTCACCCCCTGTAGGAGCAGATTTGTACCGATCTCGCCCATGAGCTCACAACATCTGGTCTTTTCTTGATCAATCCTCTAACGGTAGTTGCAAAGTCTCGAGTGGCAATCTTGGAGGAGCACTCAGATCATACTTCTGCCATGCTTAAATACTGCTCGTCTCGCCAAATCCGTGTTCACGGGAGGCTTGTATGAAACGCATGTCGGTAACACATTACTGTCGAGACACCTGCGCAGAAATCTTATCTGCGCATGCGTGGAGGCCTCCCAAAGGGCGAGGGATTCCCATCGTCGGGCCAATCGGAGCGCATCGCATCGGAGACGTGAAGGAGACACGATCGCTGGAACAAGAGCTTTATTCGCCTGACGTTTCGGATTCCTTCTCGAACCCATCAGATGGAGGTGTTGAACAAAACAATCATGGAATAATATCACTAGGGAATCGGAAGTAGTGTGGTTGATGGCGTATAAATTTAGTGAACGATGATATGGGGGAGAAATTCGTTAGTTTCTGATGGTGTGCTGGCACATATCCCTATACTGGTCAAGTTTCCTCTTAAATGTGTCCACGGATAGGGACATGACGACGTCCACAGGCAGATCATTTCATTCCTTAATCACTTTGCGGCTGAAGAGAAATCTCCTTGCGTCTAGTCTGCCCCATTCACATGTGTTTTGAGAGGATATCCTCTCAAGCTAGTAGTGGTGGCTGGCTCAAAGAATGCACTGGATGCGATTCAACAATCATGACCCTGCAGCATACGAAACGCTGGAAGTAATTCGCCACGTAGCTGCCTTTAGTCCAGGAGAAAGAGGTCAAGACTAAGCAGCCGAGTTTCATAAGGTAGTTTGCTTTGACCGCTGACAAGTTTGGGTGTCGATCTTACTTTCTCAAGGGTGCTGCAGTCTTTGACAGTTCATGGTCTTCAGACATCTTCTAAGTGTGGTCGCACGGATATCCCGGAGACCTTACCAAAGAAAATGGCATCGGACTTCACAAAGGTACGCTTGATGAGATATTAGCTTGATACTGAAAATTTAACTACTTTCAAGCAGTGTAATAATGACCTCACTGAGGTCGTGATCTACACAGCTGGATCCTTCTGGGCCTCTAGCTCTGGTAGCGGTGTGTGATTTAGATAATACGTCCTCTGGTAACATTTGGTAACATTAAACAGAAGGAGCCAGTCGTTTGACCATTGCTCGAGTCAGTTTGTGGTTGCAAAGCAGTGAGAATAAGTGCTCCTGTCTGCGCGCCACCATAATCAGAGCTAATCCTATTTTGGAAGGGAGACGACAGAAGGGACCCGAATGAGGGGTTTATTGTGCACAGAACCCGGAGTTGTCTTCTCAGGCAACTGTGGCCACTGGCGATGCCAGGGCTGGTGTTGACTGCATCCAGTCAGGCCTGAGAGTCCTTGAGATGGTGGTGGCAGCCGCTTTTGTAGGCTCATGGGCCAAGCTCAAGTGGTGTCCAGTCAGCGTGTGTTGCATTCACCGAGGGGTGGTGTCTCAGTGGCTTGTTTCGCCGGTTGCAGGGGGTGGCGCGTTCAAGTGGCCGCATGGGCAGCTGCAACTGCGCGGACGTAGGTATGCCCGAGCTGTTGGTTGTGTGACTTCAGGTCAGCTCGTCTGGGACGGCTCGCTGCAAGGGATGAATGACCTTGAGGCAGCGAGGTCTTGAACAATGACGCCAGACCAGGCAGAACTACAGGCGAGACGTCAGGCCAGAGACGACGATAGTCAAACCCAGACAAAGCGAGAACACGATCGAGTGTGAACGGGCATCGGAAACGGACGAAAACAGGGGACAACTGGCGGCCAACGCTAACCCAGGAGACTACCTACTGGGTCTGAACGCAGGCAGACGCGAGCACTCGCGAGAACGAACGACAGTGACAACGACCCCCAGCCAGCGCGACAACTATCGTTCACGTGCTTACGGGCAGGGGTGAACGGGGCAGGAAGGCGAGATACGTGTGGGGCGGACAGCGGACAATGCAAACAAGAGAAATGACCGTGGCCAACCCGATGCTGCCCCCTCCCCACACCTGACAACGGATGAGGAAGAACGGATGCCACCCTGACAACAATCGCCAACCCCGTTATGCAGCGCGCTGGAAGTCAGTGACACGCCATCACGAAGAAAAAACCTTAAATACTGTGACGCGCCGTACGCAACCCAACTCAGAGGATGGAAGCCTGTTTGCTTTCAAAACGTCAGGCCAATAAAGTCATGCCTCCTGTGATCGCCTTACCTTCTCAGTTATGTCTGGGAACGTGCATTTTCGATTTAATCAGCAACATATATGTGTCATGTAGGCGTGTGACCCTCAGTACTGTGGTTAGGAGCCCACTCGATCCCATTCTGTCAGCCCCCCCCCC
>CACRXP010000855.1:219567-230819 GCA_902702965.1 Spirometra erinaceieuropaei | reverse complement strand
TTCGCGGTCGTTACGGATCGTCAGTACGTCATAGGCCTTATGAAGTGGAGTACTCTTAGTAAACTGCTTATGTATTATATGTGATAGATTTCCTATGGCACAGTCTCAATGATCCTATCAACCTCCTGCACCCTCTCCGTCAATTCAATCAGACAATCTCCACGGTTACGCCCAGGCATCCTGTCTCTGATTCTTATCTCGAGAAAGACTTGGCGACAGGCTCTCACATCTACTTCCGATGTGATCGAGTCCGCAGGCCGCTGGGATCACCATCTGACGGCCCTTTCCGGATTGGCTCTTGAGGGACGAAGACGTTCCCCATCCAATGAAGAACTCGCGAGCACATCATGAGCGTGGACAGTCTCAAAGCTACTGTCCTGTACACTCCTCCGGATGAGCCCTGTGGTCCCCTAGCAATTTGTCCATCTACACGACTCTCTATCCCTCCATCCCGTATGCTTCCTCCTCCTCCTCCTCCTCCTCCTCCTCCTCCTCCATGTCAGCTATATTCAACTGCAAGTCCTCCAATAACCTCCAGTACTCCAGCCGTAGCACATTCTGACTCTTCTCCTGTGTTTCCTGTATATACCACTCGCAGTGGAAGTCAGTGGCCGTTTGACTGCCGGCTTTTTAGGCACGAACAAATTCCTTCGGCGTCGCTACACGCCGCCTCCAGTCTAGCTTGGGGGATGTTGTGGCTGCCCACGTCCTTGATTACCGCCTCTTCGCCAAAATGCCTTCCTGTCCGTCTCACGCTCCCTGTCGATTCGCTGCTGGGACTGCGCGAGGCTTGTCACTAGCCTCACGAGCACTCGAAGTTAATCAACGCTGCTCCTTCGCTGATTGGCTACAGACGGACACCACTGAGACAGAGCGAAAGACGTACACATGTGCTGGGGCTAATAACCTCAATGGCGGACACAGACAAGGAAACTGCCTGGAGAAACAGCTTGTGGCAACCGCTTGCAGAGCCTCTTGTACGCACTTTGCATCAACAAAGGTTGTCCAGCCTACTCCGCCCTCATTGGCTTCTGATTTAGTAGTCGTTGTGTCGTCCACCATACCACCTTAACCATTGATGACCCATGCGGGATCCGAACAGTCAACTTCCGTAATTTGTCCGTGTATAGGACAGCCCACTTGCCGACTACACCCTATAGCGAAACGCGATGGATCTTATCGAAAAAGCTCATGCATGCAGGTCCACGTCAAACCCTAATCAAATTGTGCAGAGCAGCCATTCAAATATGTATCTGAAAATATTTCTCTTTTGTCCGCGATATTCTTCCGCCCATTATTAACGAAAGCATTATTTTCAAGTTATTTTCATACACTCAGCACGCCCCTGTAAATAAAACAATGAAATTTCCCATTTTCGACACTTCATTCTGCCTAAACATTTATGCCTGGACGTCAGTAAGCCTATCTCACTGACTCAACCCTCACTGGGACGCATTGCATCGGAAATTTCCTATCCTCTCGCATCAGCAGGCCAACTCAACCGGCACACCCGTGACTGATGCCCCAAATGCACCTCTGCACAGATAGCAGCATCACCTTCGCATGCGGTTTGAACTCACGACTTCGACCGTCGTTGTCGATGACGTCCATTGTGCGCTCCACGGCAAGGTGAAGCAGGGACCGTGACTTGCCCCTGCCTTCTTTTATGGTGATAGCAGACTTTCGCTGCATCCATCGCACTCCCTCCTCCCGCACCCACCTACCCCGTGTCAGCATATAGAGGGCGCAGGTATCTGGCAGGGCCGGAGCCGCCCCCTGGGCCTGCAGCTACAACTGTCTCGGATCCCACGGATTGGGAGTGCCATAAAGGCCACATTTAAGAAGGAGCTACTGCAGCCTGACCTTCAGAGCACCACTTGACCGCTTCACACAAAGACACATTTGATTGACTGCGATGTCCAAGTTATCCCGCTAGTTGTCAACCTTCCAGGCCATGGCTTTTAGTTCACCATGATAGCTTCAAGCACGTCAGATTGCTTATAATGAGGGAAGTGCGCTGAGTCGTCGACCTCGCTCTCCCTTCCCACTCCCAAACTGCAGCCACTGTCTGAGCCGGTCAGTTGACTGGTGCGAGGAATGGACGCGGTGGCTGCCGCATCTAGTGACATTATTTGTGCGCGCCACACGTACGACCTGGCCCTCCAAACACAAGCACCAAGATTTCACACAACGGAGATTGGACTGCATACATCTCACATGTGTGGGAGTGCCACAATTCGTTGTAGGAAGGAGCTGTGACAGCCTGGCTCTCAGCCCACCATTTCGCCACTCCACACAAACACATAGAACTGGACAAACTGCATTCACTAAGGTGGGGCGTCATTCAGCAGTCTGCCAAGCCACAGCCCTTGGTGTACCATGATAATCTCGCACCATTAACACACATGCAGCAGATGAGTCGCATGGCGAATGAGCCGAGAAGCACCACTTTCAAATCGCGTGGGCGGTGGCAACTGGATACTTGTGATGGGTAATGGCGTTGCGTGGTGCAGATACGGTGCTGTGGCATAGTCGTTAGTTGTCTACTGTAGATCTTTGTAAATGTACATTTGTCCTAATAGGCCCATGTGGTAAGTGAATGTGCGAGGGCAGTTGAGGCGGATGCGGCGAGTGTATGTTGGTGCCCCAAGCGCAGGGTCGTCAGTTTCTGTGCGATGGATTTGTAAGTGACCGACCAGACCGATGGGTGAGGTGAATGTACCAAAAGTGGAATATCTTTTTAGGCAAAGCCGTGAAAGGTCGATTTGATGTTCGGACTTCAGGGGATTGTCTCTCTCGTCGTAGCGGTCAGCCAGGAGTTGTCTCACAACATCAATAGTTAGCTGTTGTGGAATGGAGGTGAAGAGTGGAACGACATCAAAAGACACCATTCATTCATCTGGCTCTAGTTTTGGGAGTTTTAAAGGTTCAAGGAACTGATTGGCAGAGGCCACTGTCGTTGGCGAACATTTTGCCAGGATATTGAGACAGGTAAACATCCATTTTGCCAAAACCACGTAGGGAGAGGATGGGTCTGAATGGTATGTTGCTTTGTGTACTTTCGGCAAAACGTAGAACCTGACCGTGGCGGAGTCAGAGGACTCCATAAAAAACAAATTTCTGGCAGTGATTGCCACAGTTGCTCTGAGTTTTGCCAGACATAAGCATCCTGCCGGCTGACAAAGGGCTTTCAATAGTAGTGCTTGACAAATCTGATTACCCGAAGAAAGCTTTGAGCCTACAACAGTGGTCTCTGCCAATCAGTTCCTTGAACCTTTAAAACTCCCAAAACTAGAACCAGATGAATGAATGGTGTCTTTTGATGTCGTTCCACTCTTCATCTCCATTCCACAACAACTAACTATTGATTTTATGAGACAACTCCTGGCTGACCGCTACGACGAGAGAGACAACCGTCTAAAGACCGAACATCTCATGGAGCTCTTACGGTATTGCCTCAAAATATACTTCACATTTGGTGGACAAATGTATAAACAAATCAAAAGCACTCCCCATGGGTTACTCCATATCAGGACTGACTGCTGAATGGGTCCTTCAATGGATAGAATACTTTGTCTTCACCAAGTATCAACCAAAATTCTGGGCTCGTTACGTCGATGACGCCCGAGTCACTGTCAAATCATCTGGCGTGGAGCACCTTCAAGAATTTCTCAACTCGGCTGACCCGAATATCCAATTCACAATGGAAGCTGAAACAATCAACCAACTTCCCTTCCTCGATGTCATTGTGCGTCGGTGAGCAGGTGGGCAATCGCAAACTACCGTTTTCAGAATTGCCATCAACAGACTACAGCACACCGGCCGACCAAAGAGTTGAACGACAGTACCATCATGACCTCTTTTAGGCCAATGGATACACAAGTAATCTTATCGGGCAAAGCAAGACGACGGCCACAAAAACAACCCGAAGTCTGAAGGGCTATTCCTTACATTAAAGGAATCTCCGGGGCGATTTCAGGACTGTTACAACCCCCCAGGGTAGGCATTGCCCATCGACCCCAGGCAACAATTCGTCGCTGTTTTATGCAACCCAAAGACAGCTGCCACCCACAAAAGCCTCAGCAGTTGTCTATCAAATACGTTGCAACGATGGAGACTGCAACTACGTTGAGGAAACCGGACGGAAATTGTAGACCCGCCTACATGAGCACAAACCGGCAACCCGGAGACTAGACCCGAACTCACGGCTTGCGACTCACATCGAAGAAACTAACTATAATTTTAACTTCCAAGAAGCAACCGTCTTAGGCCGGGGCACCTCAAGGGTAGAACGTCTGACATTTGAGGCTTGGTACTCAGATGCTAAGTCCATCAACAGGCATCTAGACCTTCATGCGGCCTATAAAGTCCTACGTCACTACAGTCACCATGGCCAGGACAACACGGTCACATGGAGCTTAAGAATACCGAGCAAACATGGTCTGTCGACTACCTCGCCCAAACGGGGAACACAGGTGCAACCCAACCCCATTGAGGTGATGATACACAACACAGAAGATCGCCTACATTCACAGTCAACGGCCAGCAGCGTAAGGCAGCGAAAGAAGAAAAAGTCGACCGGCCCAAGGCCAACTAGTTCGGCCGTTTATGCAAAATTTTGGTCGATTTTTTTTGCACAAAACACTTTGATAATAGAGAGTCGGCCAAGCCCTCCGAAACGTCAACCACTCAAGTTCACTGATCCGGTGAGCTCCTCATATCTCTCAGAGTCTCGACCCGGATCTCTCGCATTTGCTAAACTGAGCTGGTGAAATCGCACTGTTTGGAGATACTTTCGAGGAAATGTAACCTGTTTCTGTCTTCAGCATACGGACTCTGGAACTGAACACTGAGGACACCAAACTACTGCACAACGGCTCCCAGCGCCAGGGTACTTCTTTCCAATGGAAGTCTGCAAAACTTGACCCTTGGATGTTGTTAACCCAGGAAAGAGCAAAGCTCTTGGCAACTAATGTCTCCAGGATATAGTGAGGCTTCGGTCCATGGAGCGCGCCCTTGGATGTGGAACTTCTCCGTCGACCGAGGGCTTCTCCGGATAGAGATGCAATGAACGGTCGTCTTCATAGATCATTCGGTCATGCACTCCGTCGTCAAAACGGAAGCTTGTTCGGGACATCATTTCGAGGAAGCTGTGTCTGTACTGACACCACCGCAGTGGTAATCTACTAAAACTTGCGCAGATGTGGCAGAAGTCAGACGGTTTTCAGGAATAGAATGCCAGTTAGATAACGGTCGTATGGTACAGACCTCACTGGTTCGTTATGTCGGTTAATTCAGTATTGATGCCCGGCAATCGTAGTAAGAAAGTATTGTTTCCCTCCTTGCTATCCATTCACCTTGAGCCCAAACACCCAGTAATGGCTTTCTGCCTTTATAATAACAACAATGACGATAACCCCTGCCCCAGCCTAAGCGCAATAGCTGCCCTCGAACTCCCAATGATTGAACTTCAGAAAAACTAACATCGCCAACAAGCACCTCTAGCAATCAACTGATCAACCGCTCAGAAAACCAGTTGGCGAGCATTTGAAAAACCCTCATCAGGCCGGTGCATTTACATGGGAACGCGGTCGGGTAAAAGAAGCGAGTGATAAGAGGAATCGATTGGAGCTCGTCTTTTCACGCAAACGAGGTGTGGGAAAGCGGTTAGGATGAGTCCTGTCAGGGGGAAGTGTTAGGAGGGCGCGGGAGATTGCACGCAGCTAACCCCACTTTGGTCACAGTAGATGTGCGCAGCTTGCACGAGGTTCGGTCGGGTGTGGTTTGGTAGCCCACCTGAAGTAAAAAAAAACCCAGTCACCTCTAATACGGGACCGGTGATAATAGGTTTTTTTTACAGGTGCAGCCGTGGAACGCACAGGCGACGAGGTCAAGTAGTTGTATGCAAAAGAAAAGCTATTGGGAATGTGCGGTGCTCCTTTGAGTGGTTTAGAAATAGTTGCTGTAACCCCTAACCATTACCTCTAACACATAATCCTAAAGCCTGGCCCCTAACCCCTAGCCTCTTATCCTATACTGCTCTCCTGTCATCTTTCCTGGTTTGCTTAAAAAGGATCTTTTAATTTTGGAACGAATCCTCCCCATGCTCTCTTCTGCTGCTGGCGTTTCTTATCTTTTTTTAGTTGACACTATCTTACAACGGCATTTCAATGCGGTCAAGCAATTTGCTGGTCGGATCATAAATGACGTTGCCCATCCCTTGCATTCTGATCTGATTTCTGCGAGGTCTTCCCGCCAGATGCGCCGCAGCTTCCGGCTTATTTCATGTCGCACATCGGCTTATCGAGCTTCTGTATTACCATTCCTAGCGCGCTATCTTACGTGCGAAGAGATAGAAATGCAGAAGCTAAGACTAGAAATATCCTCATAATAATCGTTTCCTTGTGTTAAAATTTGACTCTTGAATAATCTATTAACTTATTTACTGCCCATAGTAAGTGGAGCCAATTTTTTGCTGAAAAATCTGAACGTATGGTTTCAAAATAAAGCGACTTCCTCTCTCTCTCTCTCATAGCTCCTAAACCTAACCCTTAAGTCCAACCCCAACAATATTGTGTCCATCAGGTGGGGCTAACAAACCACATCTTACCCGAGGTTCTTCTGTGCGCACAACACCGGTTTGCGAAACCTGAGCCAGACAATGACTCAGTGGCGGGATCCATGCCGGCCTCCCCCTCGCGCGGCTCTTTCTACCCCTCCAGACATCCAATTTGGGTGAAAAGGCTCACTGTAATCGATATTTCTTACCACACGTTTTGCTCGACCCCGTTCACATACAAACGCGCTGGTTTGATGCGAATTTGTTGAAATTCGGCGAATAATCCCATGTTACACTCGGTAAGACAAGTTAGCAAACACTTCATATTTTCACTTTCTATGTAACTGTATGGGCGTGACAATGAATTACTAAAAGCATGTGTTTGCCAACTTGACTTCCCAAATTTATTGAAAGCAAACATATGATTGCCAACGCGTCTGCTGAACAACCCATCTATAGAAGATGAAGATGCGATCACTGGAACAAGAAGTTTATTTGCCCGACGTTTCGGATTCTCACTCGAATCCATCATCAGAGACATTCGCAGATAAAGGTGATGGTGGCACCAGGAGTGCAGTATTTATAGCACGTGGCTGCCGTGGGACCGTATGCGCGCTGCAATTAACAGTTCTCGCAATCACCGCTGGGGTCGTAATTGATGCGGTGGTGGCTTGTCGGTCCGAGTCCGAGTCGTTAATTGCCGCGATTTCGTCATCCGTGCTGGATGCTGGTGTGACGATTGCTCGGCAAACTGGCTCACTGTCACCGTGATGATTGCTCGCCCGCGCCCTCCCCACGTGACTGATTCTCCTGCCCAGGGAAATCGCAATACAGAATAGGCCACCGGGAGGTCATTGTGTTTGTTGATGGATTGCGGGCCTGAGAACCATGACTCGAGCAGCTCGCGGCTCACGCGGTTGTCACCCCTTGCGAGGATTTCGGCCTCTTGAAATTTGAAAATATGACCGGGTCCCGTCGAGTGTGCCGCCACCTGAGAGTTAGCGTCTCCCCGCCTCACTGCTGCTGCGTGCTCGGCAATTCGCGTACGGAGTAATCGCCCAGTTTCTCCGACATGACAGTTCGACCATCGGTTTCGATGATGTCCACCGTGTGCCCCACAGTTGCAGCAGCAATGGGAGCAAGGACGGCATAATTGCTTTGTCCGCAACTACACCAGATCCGGTAAACGACTCCAGACGTGTCCTGCCGTGGCAGCGGGTCTTTTGGCCTCATGACTTGGCGCCTAATAGTTGCTTCCGGCCCGTGTGCAACCCCAACTCCAAGTGGAGTGAGAAGACGACTGACGGCTTCCGAGACGTTCTTTACGTACGGAAGAGCCCGCCAAAATTTGGGGCCGGTTGGATTTGGTCTCTGGTGTCATTTTCGTATGCACTGGTTGACAAAGTTGCGCGGGTAACCATTGGCTCTCATTACCCGTCGCAGATATTGTAATTCAGCAACTTTGTCTTCCATTTCACTGCAGTGCATCTCAACGCGCCGGTATAACGCACTTACGCAACTGCGTTTGTGACTGATCGGGTGGTTGCTATTGAAGCTCAGTATTTGCGTCGTATTTGTCGCTTTCCTGAACACTTTGGTTTTTAGGCCACCACAATCTTTGCGGCAGACAAGGACATCCAGTAAGGCCAGCTGATTGTTTTCCTCCTCCTCCTCCATCGTAAATTGAATGTCCGGGAAGACGGCGTTGAGTTGTTCCTTGAACGTCAGCACCTGATCCCGTTCGATGACGACGAAGGTGTCATCCACATACCGAGCCCAAAATTTCAGTCTGTGGTCTCGGAAAACCAGCGACTCCAGCCGCTGTAGGACCGCCTCGGCTATAAGTCCCGAAATCGGCGAACCCATTGGCGTTCCCTTCGCCTGCTCGTAGATTGTTCCGTCGAACGTAAAGTACGTCTTGAGACAGAACTTCAGGAGCTGGATGATTTGGGCGTGTCCGAGGTGATACTCCGTTTCGTCGTATTTCTCTCGTAGGAGAAGTTCGATGGTCTCGACTGCCAGGTCCTGCGGGATAGAAGTAAAAAGGGACGTGACATCAAAGGAAACCATGATATCGCTTGACAGGAGACTTACTCCTTTAAGTTTCTCCAAGAATTGCGTTGACGAGTTGACTGTGGTGTTCGAATCGGAGGTCATAAACTTGAGACGTTGGAACAGCCACTTTGCCGGTCCGTAGGTTGGAGTGCCCTTTAGTGATACCATAGGCCGGAGAGGAGCGCCCTCTTTGTGCACTTTTGGGAGACCGTAGAATCGGGCTAGGGCCGTTTCTTGTGCTCTCGCCATGCGTCGGTCGATTGGCGATATTGTACCTGAGTTTTCCATTGCCAAGAGCGTCGCGTTAATCTCGCGTGTCAGCGTTTTCATGGGGTTAGATTCGCATGGGACATAGGACTGACGATCCTCCAACAGGCTTTAGGCTTTTTGATTGTAGTCTGTCCTATCCAATACGACCGTTCAACGGCCCTTGTCCGCAGGCACGATAACGAGGTCGTTGTCGGCCCTGAGTTCCTTAAGTGCATCGCGCTCGACTTGGGAAAGCACGTTGCGCGGCCTATGAGCCATGAGGAGGGAAGACACTTGGTGTCGAATGAGGTTCTTCGTTTCGTCTGTCGCTCCCGTCTGGCTGAGGATTGATTCCACTGCCGCGATCATGTTGACACCATTTGCGTGAGAGGTGCTGATGATGTGGGATTATGGAGAGGTGCATGGGTAGCGCATGTGTCGGTGGATGTATGGCGATGTGGTGCTATCCGGTGATTTACCGCAGGTTCCAATGAAGCTGCATGTGATCTAATTGGCTTATGCGATGAGTGGGTATCCCTGCGATGTAGGTATCCCTGATTATAGACTTGAGTGCGAATCAGAAACGGCAAGCGAATAAAATGCGCATTTTTACGACGGCTTCTCCTGGGACTCGTTCTTTCGCGTGAATCGTCATGGTCATATGTAATCAGGTATCTGAGACACGGTGGAGTGATGATAACTAAGGTGAGCGAAGATGCATTTTCAGGCTATCAGATAGACCACAAGTTCCAACTGCGTACGGAATCCTGGTTTGCGTCCCCATTGAATTGCGGTTATAGCATGAAAACAAAATACTGAGATGTTAAAAAACAAAGCATTACGTGGACAATGACCATGCTTTCGATGAAAATATGCACGACCGGCCTTCTACTCCACATTAAGGTCACAATAAAGCAAAGGACGTTAGAGCTGTAATTTGATTGATCAAGAACTTGCTCAGTTACGTAACCACTTCCACATCATGTCTGTTTTAATTTATCAGGTCAATATTTGTAGGAATATTCAAGGACAGTTCACAGCTGAATTAAAGGTCGTGAATATGTCAAACTGCTAAATTTTGATTTGTTCACAACCTTTACCTTGTCCAGATTTCTTCCGGAGAAAGATTGAGCGGACTGCTTATTCGCCAAATAAGCTCATGAGTCCACTATCTTCCCATATGGATGCAGCTAAAACTGACGCCAGAGAGTGTTCAGTCGGTAGCATTTTGGTTTAACGGAGGTTCGGTGTAGTGTTATTTAACTAAATGGAGTAGTAAAGCTATCATGTGTGGCGGACGTTCCGGATAGGGTAGCGTAAATTGCTGAATTGGCAATCGCGGCGATTACTGCACGAATTGACCAGCCCGTACTGTTTCCACCTGACACTCAGATTTCTTCTGGGACTCCACGAAATTGTGCTCTGCGCGGCAGCAGCAGCACCCGACCAACTTGTGTCACCCGATGTGGGAATATGGACCCCTCCCCGTACTACAGGTGGCCTCGCGCCAAGTCCCGCGTGAGTACCTACTCTCGTCTCCTACCTTCAGCCCTAACATTAGCTCTCATATGTCAAACCTTAATCCTAATCCTCTTAACCTCAACCCCAACCCTCTTGGAACTTAGTGTAAGGCCGCCCGTAATAGTGGGGAGTTCATATGTCTGTGCCCTAACACGTCAATTTGTTGGTTCAACTAGAGGATGGTGGCCGGTGAAATCAAGTAGTCCGTTTAGCGCACTGCTAGCAAGGAGACGGTAGTTTTGTGGTAGACGTAGACAGAAACTTTATGTTAAGTTAATCTCATCGGGTCCTCCTGAGGGGACGATATGAAATCTCACAGGCGGCCCGGGGTCAGTAAGGTCTTTTCTCGAGAAAGCTCTCTACCATAGTGAAATTGGGCGATCACGCCAGATGCACAGGCGACCCCAATTAGGGAAAACTGCTTTAGACAGTACGGGGGAGGCGAATAGTAATAACGTTAAAAGCGTTGACGACCGCAGCGCCTGCAAGTCGATGGGCCCCTATGCGAGGCAAGACGTACGTCTCTGTACTCCACCCCCTTTGCAGGGGGGATCTCCTTTACACCTAAGACTGGAAGCTCCAATCTTTTAACCATCTGATGGCTAACCGCAGTTAGACTAGCTCGATGCACCGTGGGTACTGCTGCCCTCGGCGAGACGCGGCTCTGCAAAGGCAATTAGGAACATAACGGCAGGATATATTTTCCTCAGGAACTGACATCCAAAGGAGGAATGACGCGGCTTTTAAGCCATACTGCCGCCTGAAGCGACACCGCTAGGAAATCGCCTTGTCGCCTGCATGAAATCAACAACAGCCTCACGACAACCAGACCGTCACTCGGTGGTGGGAAACTCGTCTTGATCGTCAG
>CACRXP010000855.1:180826-216959 GCA_902702965.1 Spirometra erinaceieuropaei | reverse complement strand
ACAGTCGGCCCCTACTCTTGAAAATCCGCTCAGAACGCCGCTTCCTCATCAATACCACTTCCTTGCGTCTTGTCTGTCCTACAGACGACGACCCGACCCGTCACCCCTTTGCCAGTTGGCCGCTTTCGCCGCGTCTGACCCAGGCCTCGACTTGATGACATCGCAATTCAGATCGATATTTTTCCTGCAACGATTGGCCGCAGCCAGACCAACTCCACCCACGCGTACGCACTTTGCGCCGAGACGAACAATAATAAGGCACTACGCTTGTTAAAACAATTCATTATCGCTGCCTTTTGAGCCGATGGTGCTCCCCCAGCCGCAATATAGTTTATCCCGCCAACTGTCCCTCTGAATTTTGATTTGGAAAGTCTTTTGTTGACCCATCATGTTTCGCAATCGGTGGTACCTTACGAATGTCAATACTTCTTCTCCATCTTCGACATAGTCAGGCGATAACAATGGGCAGCTTTCCACCAGGAATGCAACAAATCTTGAAGCCTAATTTTGCTTTCTCTCTCAGCAGCCAAACTTACTCGGATGCTTGACCGGCTCATGGAGATGCATGGCTATGTAGCATCTAGGCGGTGAGAGTACTCGGAGCGCTACAATCATCAGGCCAAATTCCGAGGTGTAGGAAGAGACAGAAGTCACCGGAATGGGGGACTTAGTGTGTACAGAAGTCCTCTCAGGCGGCAATGGCCGTTGGCGAGGCCAAAGCATTTGCTGACGGTGTCAGGTCGCGCCTGGAGTGGTGACAGCTGCTTTTGTGGTTTTTTGGAAAAAGCTCAAGCATTCTCCAAATGGTGTTGCATATGCGGAGGGGTGGTGCCCCAATGGCCTAGGTTGTTGGGGGAGGGGACGATGTGTTCCAGTGAGGCATAGACAACTACTACTGTGTGGACGCATGTCTGAGCTGAAGTTGGTCATGCGGTTACAGGTAAACGCATTCGGAACCGCTCGCTGAAAATGTGAATGGCCTTGAACAAGAACACCAAACGTCGCAGTAGGTTGGGCGGGTAACTTGACCCAAATGTGATTAAACTCGCGTCGTCCGGCGGGGCCTCGTAGCTCAAGTGGTTAGAGCGTTGGCTGTACTAAAGCCTTCCACTTACTGTGTGGGTTCGAATCCCACCGAGGCGCCGAGTTTTTCACAGTTGGGTCAATATGAACACCAAATTTCTCAATGATGGCTGTCGGCAACAGCTACGCCAAATCATCGCTTGTGTCGTCCTCGCTCGCAGACAGCGAGATTTGCACATGAGTTAGCGTTTCTTCAAAAACAGACAACCTACCTTCCATCCCGAGGCTCACGGAGTTAACTAACGCGGAATGACTAGCCTATTTCCTCACATCGCCCCAGAAATATAATCACTTATTAGCACCATACAGTCTCTGGTGCCAGAAGGCCGTCGCCGCACGCCTCCCTGTTCTTTTACCTAAAGGCAGACCCAACCGGTGTAACAAATCGACCCGAAGGTTAGTACAACCAATCGACTTGGTAACTTCAGCCCCGGTCACTTTTTACGCCGGCGTCAACTGGAGTGGCAGGCGTTTATTGATTGGGATTGGCAAGCAGCTCAGTGTCATTCGCATAACAGTAGCCAACCGTCGGTACCTCAACTCCTTCCTCATACTTTAGAACAGGGCAAGTGGAGTAAGTGGTATGTTGTGGAGCATATATTCGGCAAATCGGAACAATGTAACGAAAGGAAAGAGGTAAAATCTGAGCCTCTGAGAGAATGAGAGAGGGAGGACCCTGGCGAAATCCGCAGATTCGGGGGCACAATATAATAATCTGGGTAAGCGTAGTTGATGAAGGGCGTCAAACGTAGCGCAAGCTGTACGACCTGAATTAAAGCTCACTCAGAGCCTCTTCGGTGAGCAGCGGTATAGTTATATCTAAAATAAAACAAAAACAAGAGGCAAGCATGACTTAAAGTTAAGTAGAAAATGACCAAGGCCGAACTTGACGAAGCATAGAATGATCAAAGGTGTGCAGGCTATAAACGTGCTCAAGTTGAAGTACTCAAAAGTCTCAGTACAAACTCTACCACAACACAACTAATGCGTGGGAAGAAATAAGTTGATCAGACTCAAATCATACGCTCAATATACTCAGCACAAAAAAACCTAAAACAGTTTCAAACTATCATAACGCCCTGAAGAGTCGTGAAGTGCAGCGCTGACAACTGACAAGATTACTTGATACTACTCAGGGCTGGCGGCCAGGCCGTAACAGCTCCCTTTTAATTTGGCCTTTGTGGTTCTTTGCCTTATGTGAGATCTGAGACCCCTCCCCTCCCGCCACCCACGGAAGTCTGGTATATGGAGAGTTCGAGTCAAGTTCGTAAGTGGCCCGAGCTGACTTACAGGGTAGCGTCGTCAGTTACTACGCCCATCTCCGGCCGTATTAACACTGTTTTGCTATCGGAACAGGGTGGGCTTTGGAAGAACGAGGTAAGGTAAGTGATGTCATAGTACACTTCACGAAAAAAAATCGCAGGCGAAAGTCACCGGTGCGTCCTGTCATCACAGCTGTCGACAGGCGATTTTATTACAGTACGCGCCGCGGAGTGCCAGAAAGAATAGAGTGGATAGCAGCGTTGCTGAAAAATGCGTCAACAGGTACCAGCAATAGACAATAGGTGGCAAGAGACTAGTACCAGGAGGCAGCACAGAAGAAGATGCGATAGTTGAAACAATTTTATTGGCCTGACGTTTCGGATTCTTACTCGAAACCATCACTTAAGACAGTCATAGGCAAGGGTAATGGAGGCACAAAGAGCGCAGTATTTATAGGACGCAGGTACCATGTAACGCAATGCCTAGTATAATTAGCGGCTTTCTTGTTCATAGCTGGGGTTCATACTTGGTGTTACGATTTCTTGTTGGTCTGCTTCTAAGCCATTAAATGCCGTAATTCGCCACAGTTATCGATTCTTAGCGTGATAATGACCCGAAAATGTTGCTCGCTATCGCCGGAACTGTTGGTCCCCCCAGACGTCCGAGCGTGGCTAATTATTCCGTCCAGGCCAATTTTCGGCACAGAAAATGGGGAGGCGGGTGGTCGTTGCGCTCATTAATCGGCTGTGGACGAGAGAAATAGGACACAAGCAGCTCGCTCCTCCTGCGGTTGCCACCTCTTCCGAAAATTTGGCCTAATAAAACTGGAAGGTCATGTCGGATGAGCCGCGATCTGAGAGTTAGCTCCCTCCCGCTTCACCGCCGCTGAATGTTCAGCTATTCGAGTCCGGAGTAATCTCCCAGTTTCTACGACGTAATGACTTTATCCGCAAGCGCACATGATCCGGTAGACGACTTCAGACGTTTCCTGAAGTGGAAGTGGGTCTTTGGCCTCATTACTTGGCGCATTATAGTTGGTTCTGGTCTGTGCGCAACTCAAAATCCAAGTAGTGAGAGAAAGTTGTCAACTGTTTCCCGGTGCTCTTCATTTAAGGAGGCGGTCGCCAAAATTTAAAGCCGGTGAGGTTTGATCTCTCATTTCGTTTGCGTATGCATCTGTTGACAAGTTGCACTGGCGGTCATTTGCTTTGAGCACCCCTCAAAAGTATTGCAATTCGGCAAATGTGACTTCTGGTTTGCCGCAGGGCGTCTGAACAAGCCGATATAGCTCTTCATACCTCCACCTGCAACTGTCCCTGACGATGAGTTCGGGTGGGATTCCGAGACATCAGGCCAATAAACTTGTTCCATCGATCTCCTCTTCTTCTTCTGACTACCAGTAACATTTCCAATGTGAAATTCCGTAGAAGGAGCATTCCATATGGCAGCTTAGAAATCAGAGTCCACGCAGGCTGCAGCTAGTCACCAACGTCCTCGTTTTGCCTTTCGCCGCAAATTTACTCCTGGACTTACCAACCACTGCCATCTACAATAGTAACAATGACTCCAACTTTTAACGCACACTTAGGGCTTGTGTAACTCTATTCGTGAAAACCCCTCGCGGCCTGCTTAATACGATCTATCAGGTCTTCACTCATCACACAAGCCATAGATTGAATCCACTGAATATAGTTATCGTTGGTTATGGTGGACGAAGTATTACTGTCCGTGGAATACTGCTTACTGGAGTGGTTCCCACTCCTGGCATTATTACCACGTGTGCCAGAATATCGAAAACTGATACAGAATTCAAGGACGAAAACGCTATTCCGTTGAATTCTGCTGGAATGAGCTATGCCGATCTTCAATAGACCTGAGAAGCTAAAATCAGACAGTTTTGTCCTACAGCGATTAAAATTTTTCATATTGTTTGCTTCTTACAGTTATAATACGTGTTCTTTTAGAAAAACTGCATGCTTTGCGAGAGGAAGGGCACCCTTGGTATTAGTTTGCTTGGAACGTTTCGAAGCCTTAAAAATTTCTCGAAATTTTTTGTTTCATAAATGCCCTAGATGAAAGCTTGGTAAGATGTGGTTATGTGGCCCCGCCTGATGGACACTAATGTTTGGGGTGGCGCTAGGAGTTCGAGTTAGGGGTTAAGGTAACTATTTCTCAACCACTCAAAGCACAAGCGCGCATTCCCAATAGTTTTTCATTTGCATACAACTACTTGACCTCGTCACCTGTGAATTCCCCGGCCCTATTACCACCGGTCCCGTATTACAGGTGGCTGGGGTTTGTTTACTTCAGGTGGGGCTACATAACCACATCTGACCGAAAGCTTTTCTTCTGAAGAGCTTCTAAAGAAGCTTTTTGTCAGGGGTCTCCCCGACAGTTTACGTAATGATCATGGGGGATACTTGGACAAGTATTTTTACCTCTCGAATGCAAAAATGAAGTTAACTCACCAAAATGATTTTCCAATTGCTGTAGCAGTGGCTCATCTTCAGGACCCGCAAAATTTATAGCTAAACCGTCCTTTCCAAAGCGGCCAGACCGACCAATCCGATGGAGGTAAGTTTCACAGTCCACTGCACCTTGACGATTCAGGGGCAGGCGCCAGTTGATCACTAAATTCACTTGTGGAACATCCAGGCCTCGAGAACAGAGGTTGGTGGTAATCAAGACGCGGAAATCGGCGTTGCGGAACTGTGAGATAACAGCTTCCCTCTCATGTACCTCCAGTTCACCGGAGAGGAGTTTCACCTTGTGGCCATCAGCAGTCATTCGCCTCTCCAACCATTTGGCCTCCCGCCGCGTCTATAATAAAAAGAGGCATCAGGTAGATGCTTTGCACGAAGGAGGAGGCCAGATGCATCTACAAGCGGCTGGGAAGGTAAGAGGGCACGTACCGCACAAAATATGATGGCCTGACCAACGTGAAAGGAGCCGTAGATCTCAGCGAGACGCGCATATCTGACATCCGAAGACGGTGAGAGGATGTAGAACTGTTTTATGTTGGTCAAAGTCAACTGATTACGCCGAACGCGAAATTCTACTGGGTTCGGGATTATTGAGTGGGCGAATTCGAGCACATCCTCATCGTAGGTGGCCGAGAACAGGAGAAGCTGACAGCCAGGCGGCAGATGGCTGTAAGAAATGCGCAGTGCACGATATGACAATAACAGTAGTGATCCTCGGTCCGAGGGGCCGCAGTTACACCGTCAGTTAGCTTTTTAAGCCATGATTGTCAGGGCTTCCAGATGTTTTAAAAGAGCGTCAGGTTTATTTTAGCAAAGGGGGAGCAGCGGACTGTAAACCGCAAAAATTATTCCAATTAGTATCAGGCAGACGTCTCATTTATGACAAGTACTCACGCTACCTTGAACCTAAAATTCTCCGGTGGATTTTCGACATTTTCATACAACCCTGTTGAAGTGCAAACTGTCAGTCAGAACGTCACTAGTGCAGGATGATAGTTGGCAAATAGACAATGAGAAATGAGGACCTACGAACATGGCACGTTCAAAAAATCTACAAGTCGTATGAACATGAGTCGGCTGTGATGTCAGTCTGACATTGACTATAAGCTGGCCGTAAAAAATACGGCATTAGAGGGTCTGCTGTCGTAAGTTTGAATCCCACCGGGGCGCCGAGTTTTTCACAGTTGGGTCAAAATGGATAATACATATAGAAACACTGAACACGTCAAAGTTGGCACAATAAGACCTAACCCTGGAAGTCGAAATTGTAACATGCCCTCAGAAAACGAAATAGCGAGGTTTCCTTTGCAACGAAGAATTAGAACCTATTATGCCAATAACAGAAGCCCAGCTAAGGCTGTACAGTTTATCAAAAATTAACAAACCCAACCTAAAGCAGCCAATAGTAGACATGTGTAACTCGTCTTATAATACAACTGCGAAGTGGGTGGGCGAGGCACTTAAGACGATTCGATGCAAAGTAGCACAACGCAGCCTATGGAACACCTTTGAATTCATCGATTTCTTAAAAAATACAAATTTCGATGGGAAAACGATTTTCTCCCTAGGCGTCTCGTCTTCGTTCACTAGTATTTTTCTCACGGAGACGATAGAATATATACGTGGTGAGATTGTGGAACAGAACGCCTAAATTGGCATAAAGGCAGTAGCCCTAAAGGTGCAGTTCTTCCGTTGCACGCTAAATGTCCAATTCAGATTTGATGGTCAATATCACCGCCAGATCGAGGAAGTAGCCACGGGATTATCCCTTGGATCCCAACTAGCGAATGTCTTCATGAGAAAATTAAAGAAGGACCAGTTTTACGCTGTTGCATGGGACCTCGATGAGTACATACGATATGTTTACGACACTCTTGTAGCAACGGGTAGGGATTCTCCGTCTTGGAGAGAAGAGTACGCTGCCCTTTCAGGCTTCTCCAATCTGCACCCACGTCCTCACCTGCTTCCGTGGAGCAGGCTAGTTTGGTCGAACGACTAGGCACTTATCCCAGGGAAAGCGAGAACACTGTTCCGTCTGGCTAAATCAGCAGGGAAAAGCCTATTTCTAGCGCAATCGTGGCTCACCTGGTTGACAGCGGTCATCGGGCAGGTGTCAACCAAGCATTTCGAGTTATCTACTAAATGCCGACGAGACTCCGAATTCCTGTGTCAGCGGATAATTTCTACAGTGACAGCAGTTGGCATATGGGTATTCAACCTAATCCTGTATTAGCTGGCGTTAGTTTAGCCCTTCAGTCACCCTGGCCTATGTCGAACTCCACATTTTTTTCTTTGGTAAGCATGACCCACTACCACACCTCCCTCACCCCTTGGCAGAACTAGACCATACTTCCTTCCCGCCAACTTGTTCAGATGCGTCTAGACACCAGTGAAACCTTATCGTCCTCACCCCCCTCCCACTATTACTGTTCACTGGCTGTTTTTCAACTTTAGCTGCTTTACCAAGGCGTATATTACTGTGCTAGTCTGATGATTAATGATCGAAAAAGTACGTTCGTCGACCTTGGCTTCTTCGATGTTTCTACTTTGCATGTTTAACTATCAATGTCAATGACTAACTTAGCTGCAAGTCCCGCATGTGACCGAAGTGCCCAAGGACAGACAACATTCCCCGCTTTACGCCGTGATCATGTGAGACCAACTTTTAAATTGTGAGAACGAGCTGGAACCCTCACTGGCGGTTACATAATGACGACCCATTCGTAAACAGAAAGTATTACCGACAAACAAAACGGGAACTAGAACGAGCGCTTTCGGTCGTCGACCTGCTAGAACCTAGGCCGGGGTTTGGCAGAATTGATGCCTGATTGGCTGACAGCGAAAGTGCCCGTTCTAGTCTCCTTTTTCCCTGTCAGTAACGTCCCTCGAAGGCCTTTGGTAGTTGCGGCGAAAACTCCGCCCTCCCCGTGCGACACCACTGGTGGGGTGGCAGAAAGGGGGCGCAGGAGTGGGAACGGTGTCACCACTTGTCCTAAGCAAGTCGTTTTTGTCTTGCCGACGGCCATCGACCCCGCTACGAAACTGTCAGTGTTGGTAATACAAACACCAATCTCCATCGTCATTTCTACTTGCGTTCGTGCTCCATTTGACTTGTATCTGGAGCTCCCGAAGTTGAGAGGAGTCTTTCCTTGGGGGGTTCATAATGAACTGCTTTAAGGATTGACCCCCCCCCCCCCCGTTAGATGAGGACAGACTAAGGAACTGCGACGTCTCCCTTTAAAAGCATCGGACCTAATGACTCGAATAACGGTACATCGAAACAGACCTGGTAAGTGAGCTTCTAGCTCGCCCCCTGTGCTAGGGGTAAACAGGGAGGGTATGCTTCGTGTTGCAACCAGGCGGAACCATTGACTAGCTCTCATACAAGAAACTCGGTACCCTTATGTCAGTGGAAATTATAACTCCATTTACTTTCCTCGACACTACCGAGCTTGGTTTTTGCCTTAAACAAATCAGAAACAAAATCTGTCCCTTACCTTACAATGCGACGAGAAATATGGAGGAAACCATCCTCCTCCATCATAATGTCCGCCTCGTCCAATACAAACATTTTTAGAGCCTGGCGGTCGATTCGAAATCGGCCAGTGCCGCGCATCCATCCTGCGACGGTCCCTGGCGTGCCAATCAGAATGTGGCTTTTCACATAATTATCTTCATCGACGTCAGCTAAAATTACAAATACTACGGTGAGAATACCGCCATTTTATCAAGCTTGACTCGGTCATAAATGTAAATTTCAGTGAAAAATTAAATCCGCGGTGCTGGTGGTGGTGGTGGTGGGGGGATTGAAACATGGCCAGCGTGGTACTGAAGACTCGTTATGGTGGTTGTATTGAAGCCGATGAGTTTGAAAAAATTTACTTACGGATTTCATCCCGCACTGCCAGACCGATGTGAAGCCCGTCGATGAACTGCGCCATCTGACGGCCCACATTAGCAATCTGCACGGCCAATTCACGTGTTGGAGCCATACAAAGGCACTGGCATTTGGATAAGGAGACATCTACACGACTGAGCATAGCCAACAGGAACGTGGCCGTCTTTCCGGTGCCTGACTGGGCCTGAGCGATCATGTTGCAGCAGCTGGATGGGAAAGGTGAAAAAAGAAATCAGAAACCGAACCAAAATAAATTCGCCGGTGTCCTGCAAGATGGCGTTGGTGGAATTCACAAACCTAACTGTAGACAGCCATTTGGATAACGCGAACAGGTCCTGTTTTGTCTGTGTTACTAACACAAGGTCACTGTGGCGTATTAGCTGATGTACTGAATTCTGGTCAATAAGATTTTCTCTATCGCTCATTATTTCACAGTGACGTGGTCTACTTGCCGACAGGCTTGCGCGAGACATAAACCTGAGCAGTGACCAGAGTTAGAGGCTAGTCAGAGTTCACAGCCGGGACAGAACAATAGGGGCTGAGCATCAACGTGGGACGGCGGTCAGCTTAAAGTCGACGTAACTATGTTAAAATGTTTATTAGATCGTGTAACTACGATGAAAACGCAATGTTGAAACCGATCATGACACGTAGTCAGGGTGCCAAATAAGGGACGGGTGGAATGGTGGCAGAACAGCAACACAAGTATGGAAATAACGCAATGAGGCAGGTCGGAAGCCTTGCTTTAAGTCTAATAATCCACCAAGAAACCTGGGAAAACCCCAACAGCTCCATATTAACAGAGCGCAGTCAACGCTCACATTGACTGAGTGGGTCACTGCATCCACCACAGCAACAAAAGTAACGAGGAAACTGTAGGGAGAAACATTGTCGTTTACTAAATCTCTGTTGCCCAAACCTGCTGGTATTGTGGACGCAGGTCCCGAGCTCGGATAACCCTGGCTGGATGCATGCGTGTACGGCCCCTCACAACCAACACAAATCCCCCAAAAAATCTCGTTCGTCCATGTCAATGAGTCCCCAGGTTTCCGAGCTGATTGTTGAAGCTGTGCTCCAAGGCCTGGAAACGCAAGCGACCCAGACGTACCAGTCCAAATTTTGAGCCAGTCATGTCAACGACACCTTCCTAATTAACCAGCCAGAGGGGGTCGAATACTCCAAGGTCTAACTCGACCCGGTTGTCCCCGATGTGGGCCACAACCAGGAGAAAAAGTACAGTAACGAATTTTCTCGTGCATGTTTTCGCCAGGTGCCAACCTAAAGCCAACGTGGGACCACAGTCTGGCGAAAACCAACGAGCACAAGGCAGGTTGTACACTTCAATAGCAACGGTCTACTACAAAAACAAGCGATGGTGTGTAAGCACAGCTAACATACGAGTGGACACTCACTACGGCAGACCGCCAAGGGGACTGAACTGGACCACCTCGTGAAGCAATTTAGAGGTAACGAATACCCGCGGATGTTCGTTCAAATGAGTCGATAATCAAAAAGAACTAACAAAGTCATATCACGGAGAAGTATCTCATGTGTAGGGCGTTATCAGAAGCCGCTGCCAGACTGGTGGGGTCACTCAGGGTCGACATTGCCTACAAGCCTGACGCGACTTTTCAAAGTTGGTCCCAAACAGGAGAAGTCGCCCGTCGTCTTCTGGCTACACCGCCGGTGTAAAATTAAACGATATTGGAGAAACCTGTCGGTAATTACAAATTTGCCAGCACCAGCCGGCTGAACGAGGGCCCAATCGAAATTCAAAGGTGGCGACGCACACTACCCCGGGCGGTTACGAGATAGTGCGTCGGGGTGATAACCACGCAACCAGACGGAATCGTGAGACATGGCTACCAGACGTCCACCGATCAGCCAATAACTTCAACTCCCGCAAGCTAATATGGCCTTACAGGCTGGGCTGGCTCACTCTGGTGGGGGACAGGCTCGCTGGATGAAGACGCGCAACACCCTCTCCCCTTTGCGACCAACTCGGCAGACGTCTCAGCGCCTCCCGCCAGACCCAGATAATAAACCTGAGCACACGGACGTAAACTGACGTACGCAGCAGAGATTTTATAATGCGGCCGTGAGATGCGTCCGTCAGTCTTGTGAACGGCTTCACATGTTCGAGAATGCAAGTCCAGAACAAAAAGCTGGCTAGATGACTGGACTCTACCCATGATCAGTTAAGACTGATGCTTAAAAGAATTTGGAGCACTGATTGATATGGAACACAATTGCAGGTTACTCCACGCATGACGGCGTGCTGCCCTTCGGATAAGCACCCTTCCAGCCACCTGTGAAAATCACAAGTGGGGAAGCGACCTTGCTCAAGAAGTGGGGCTTTGGACTATCGATTTTCGACCTCTACCTGAATTTAACACTCACGTAGATGGGATGCACAAAAAATTGGATTATTATACAGCGTCTGTGGAAATTCCCACTTGGCTCCAATCCCGAGATTCCAAAATGTTTGTCGATTTTTGCGGATTTTAAACGGCGCCTGCGTGTACGTTTGTTCCTGAGGTTGTCAAACTAAACACTACCTAATATGAGAGTGGCGTTCAGCGATCGAGCTTGCTTGTAGGACAAAGATGAGCACAGATGTATTCCCACCAAGTCGACTAAGTACTTTGGGCAAATTATAAGACCGGTGCAAAGATGGGAAAACCAATGGTGTGAAAGTGACAGGGGTGGTTCAGCAGTGTTCAGGCCTAAACGACAGGGTGATGGGGAGCGGACAGGGAGGAAGTAACAGCACCTACCCACCTCACTCATTCCGTCCTCCTCCGACGAAGCTGTCAGTCCGACCTCGCTCGATAAAATTCCCATTTGTGTCCCGCGGCGCTTTTAACTCTGCCCTCCCCCCCCCCCCTTCAGAGTCCCCAATCGCGAAAGTAAACCCCAGAAAGTTTCCTCCAACTCCTTAGCCGCCACTTCTTCCTCCCACCCAGCAATGAGCACACAAGCTTACCACGCAATAACATGGTAGGCATGACGACCACCGATCTAAAACACACGTTTGCCCCATGCAGGCTTCAAATAATTTGGACGGTACACATAGCGGGGCTGAGAAAATTAGCAATTAACTTCGTGTTACTACGAAGAAACCTTCTAGTGCTCAAAAAAATACCACAATAGGGATGGACAGTTAGTATTTTGTAAGAAGTACTAAGTCCATAGATGTTTGGCGTATCTCATGAAAAATTAATCGAAATCCTGAAATATTACTTCTATCAAAAAGGATTTCTTACGTGGAATTGTAAGATTGAGTAAAACATAGCGTAATCCCGTGATATTTCTGTCAAACCAGGATGCCGGCTTTTGAATCCGCGTCTTCGGCAGCCTGTAAAAATCCGACTTGCCAGAGGGCGGCCAACTCATTTTCAACGCCTTTATCCCAACGCAATTTATAAAAAGCATCGACAGAAATATCTCAACTTTTACTCACTTAATAGTGGACTACATCTTCTCCCAGTCTTCTGTGTGGAAGGGGTAGCTTCCGCTCTTAAAAAAAGTTTTCGATTCCTTATTAACTTTAAATCTGACCCCCCGTTCCGCTAGCGTCTAAGGTTCCTAAACTACAAGCTATACAATTTTTACCTAGGGAAATTCACACATTCCTGTGCGTTAATAACGTCTTGGAAGCCGTCAGCCGCCTGCTCCCATCACTCGGAGTTGAAGTTGCTCACAGACCAGGAGCCACTATCAGACGTCCATTCATAAGACCAAAAGGCCCATGCTACAGCAGGAGACGTACTAGCTGACGAAGAAATTACGTCGTGGAAGTTTGAAGAGTACCCTGGACGCGAATGGTCGGGCATGCAGCAACAGTGGAAAGGAATAACGCTAGCTCTTAGGTCGCGACTCATCCAACGGGACCCGGCCGCACATTTAGGTTTGATGAGGTCGGAAATCTCGCAAGGAGCGACAACCACGCAAGCCCCAAACCGCTGGAGTCATGGATCGCTGGTCACCAGTCGATCAACAAGCGCAATGGCCTCCTGTTCACATATTCTGTGTTGAAACTGCCTGAGCAGAGTAATTAGCCATGTGGGGAGGCGCGGACGGTCGACAGTTCCAATAACAGTGAGCAAAACTGCCGAGTAATCATCACGCCAATAATCAACAACGATGATGAAACCACAGCCATTAACGACTTGGGTACAGATCGACAAGCAATCATCGCATAACATATGATCCGCGGCGATGAATGCGGGGAGTATTAACTAGTCGTTATGTGGTTGCGTGATCACTGCGTCCTATAAATACTGTAATCCTTGTGCCTCCATCATCCTTATCTGTGACTGTGTGATGATGGGTTTGAATGAAAATCCGAAACGTCTAGCCAATTAAATTCTCGTTCCAGCGATCGCATCTCCAGCTTCCGACTTCTTAGAATCACCAGCAGCCAGGGTGCATACTCATTATCTTTCGGAAATTCTGCAAACAACTAAAAGAAGTCAACAGACGACTTGTCCATTCTGATCATTATAACCCTTCGCTCGATTATCTCCAATCAACTGCTAATTCTTCAGCTAGCTGACGCAGGTGTACTCCTGCGTCAGCTAGCTGAAGAATTAGCAGAGCCACTTTCTATAATCTTCCAAAAATCGCTGGAAGCTGGCAAACTACCTGACACATGGAAGTTGGCAAACGTCGTACCTATCCACAAGGGAGGATCACGGCTATGTCCCACGAACTACCGGCCGGTTAGTTTGACATGCATTTGCTGCAAACTGATGGAAAGGCTAGTTAAAAAATCTATTACATCACTCGATACTTTCCGCTGTCACATCGCCTCAGTTCAACATGGCTTCTGCGAAAAGAGGTCCTGCCTCACAAATCTGCTTTCGTCACTAGAACATTGGTCAAAGGCCATGGATAAAGGATATCCAGTTGATGTCATTTACTTTGACTTCAGCAAGGCGTTCGATTGCGTCCCACAAAAGCGCCTCATTCAAAAGTTATCAGAAGTAGGGATAAGAGGAGATCTTCTGAACTGGATTCAAGATTTCCTAAACGGACGGCAACAAAAAGTCACTGCGGGCGGCTACTGCTCAGAATGGGCACCTGTTACGAGTGGAGTCCCACAGGGGTCAGTTCTTGGGCCGCTCCTATTCATTATCTATGTAAATGACCTGGTACGGGAGGTGAAATCAGACATAGCACTCTTTGCAGACGACCTTAAACTTTGGAGAGCGATAAAAGATGAAGATGACGTCAGGATGCTACAAGAGGACGTAACGAATTTGCACGCATGGAGCGAGAAATGGTGCATGAAATTCAACGTCAAAAAATGTGCAGTAATGCACGTAGTATCAGCGAGGCGAAGAACAAATGCACCCCCACGACAATATCTCCTGGACAATCAACCACTTAAAACCGTAGATGTGCAAAAAGATCTCGGTGTGTTCATTAAAGACGATCTAAGCGTCACCACGCAGTGTTCTAAAGTCGCTGCGCGGGCAATGTCCGTTATGAGCGCGATACGCAGAACGTTTATTCACTTGAATAAAGATGTCTTTGGCAAAGTATACGGGACATTTGTGCGGCCGCACCTGGAATATGCGGTACAGGCTTGGCGGCCGTGGCTTCGGAAGGATATAGATATCCTTGAAGGTGTACAACGGCGTGCTACAAAGGCTGTTCATGGCCTCAAAAACTTCACGTACGAGCAGCGCCTGACGGCCTTGAACCTCTATCCCCTCCACTACAGGCAGGACAGAGGTGACCTCATAGCAACGTTCCAGTTGGTAAAAGGACTTAATCTGGATGTCGACTGGGAAACGTTTTTTGAAATGGCACCCAAATCCAATCTCAGACGACATGATTACCAGCTTAAAAAGGAACTGTGCCACACAAATCAACGTTCCTCCTTTTTCTCACAGAGGGTCATTCGCCAATGGAACTCTTTGCCGGAGTTTGTTGTTAATTCCCCTACCGTGAACGTGTTCAAGAGACAACTGGATACTCACCTGCTGAAAGGCAACCCAAACTGCCGAAGCCTGATCTAACGGATTATTTAAATGACTATAAATATACTACTCACAGGATTTCAACAGATCCTATTTTTTGCGTCAAACTTAGCCCATATTGAAATTTTCACAGTCCGAATGTGGTGAACAAAGTTTTTCGCAATTATTTTGCGAATATAATACCCCTTTCACCTTCATGTTACATTATTAGATTTATGAATTCTCCTACTAAAACTGCAAGCAAAAGTTTTGCAATTTAACTATTTTACTTTATACCTGTACCCTCTAAATGGAGTTTTCATGGCTTCTGTTGTTTACTCCAAATATACTGACTGATACTGACTGAACTTCACTGTGGGAAAATGTATTGCAATCCTCTTTTGCCGGCAAATATACCAAAATATGCAGTATGGTCATGTTCTCCAAAGCAGTATGGAGTGTATGGGTAATCTGATGACGGGCTTGTGTGAAAATCCGAAACGTCAAGCTAACAAACTTTCGGTCGTCAGAGATTATTTCGTATCGATAGATGCGAACAGGCGAGTTCCAGAAAGCAGTTCAGAAGACGAAGATGCAACCACTGGAACAAAAAATGTCGGTCTGACGTTTCGGATTCTCATTAGAACCCATCGTCAGAGACAGTCGCAACTTCAACAGCAACCACCCGATCAGTCATAAACGCAGTTGTGTAAGGGCGCTATACCGACGCGTTGAGACGCATTGCAGTTAAACGGAAGACAAGGTTGCTGAATTACAATATTTTCGATGGGTACTAAGTGCTAATGGCTACCCACGCAACTTTGTCAACCTGTGCATACGAAAACAACACCAGAGACCAAATCCAACCGGCCCCGAATTTTGGCGGGCTCTTCTGTACGTGAAGAACGTCCCAGACGCCGTCAACCGTCTTCTCGCTTCACTTGAAGCTGGGGTTGCACACAGGCCGGAAGCAACCATCGGGCGCCAAGTCATGAGGACGAAAGACCCACTGCCACGGCCGAGAACGTCAGGAGTCATTTACCGGATCTGGTGCAGTTGCGGAAAAAGTAACTACGTCGGAGAAACTGGGAGATTACTCCAGACGCGAATAGCCGATGATGGCTTCGAATGAGAATCCGAAACGTCAGGCCAATAAATTCCTTGTTCCAGTGATCGCATCTTCGTCTTATGAATTCGTACCCCTCACTGACGTAGGCGTTCAGCGAGTAGGATTCTGATGACACTTTTCGTTATGATTCAAAAAAGGAAATATGCACAAGCGAAACCAGCGTAAAAAATTAATTACGTACTTCTCTCCAACTAGGTACGGCAGCGCCTTTTCTTGGATTGTCGATGGATTGTAAAACCCCATGGCCGATATCCCTTTCAGCAGTGGAGCACCACTAAAACATCATAAACCAAGAAAACGTAGTCGTACATACTGAGCTCCTTGAAAGACTTGACGGAATGGAGCGGGTTTGAAGGATCGCTGCGGAGCAGCTCGATGTCACATTCCTTGGTTTCGACAAGCCTGGTACCAAGGAGTTTGTTGATGTAAGAGCGTTCTGCTCTTGACACGTCTAAAAGATGATGATAAAACAAAGTAAAATGTCAAAATCTCTTACCATTTTCTGTGTCCTGGGTGCCATTATGCGATGGCTCTTTTTGGTCTTCGTCTCCTCTTAGTGGCGGAGGTGGAGGGACATATGCACCGCTGTCAATGGCGCGCAGTTCGTCTAGGAAACTCTTCCACTTCTCGTTGTCCTGAGAGGGGTCTGCCTGTTGAGTCTGCGAGAGAAGCTACGGCTTAAAGTACTTACTGTCATTTTTGGCAATCGGTCTAGACCTGTGGTACACAGAAAAGATTCAGTAAGCCTCAGCAAATTATGTGATTCAAATCTTCTGATAATAGCTTAATCTACAACCAGAAAAGAGAGATGCGAAACACAGGAATGACTACTGACCTAGAAAAAACTAGAATTCCGTAAGATGTAGAATCAAAGACTGTTGTAAAAACGGCGAAAGAGACAATAAAAATGAGCACTAACCAGAGCGGGCATAAGAAAAAAAACTGTAATTCTGAACTATTTAGCTGTGCTGGAGATTCTGATAAGCACGAATTTTTCAGTGTATACACAGCCAACAAACCATCGTCAAGTTTGCCGACATCAACCGAGTCGGCGTTTTGCGGAGTACCTTCCTTCGCCTCCTAAGATTCCTTGTAGAGGTCATTTTCAATGCAGATTTAGACAGCTCCAACGTCCGAAGCAATATGGCGTTTCACAATACATGCTCAGCAATTCACAACTTGGCCATCGAAAATAGTTTTCCTGAACACGAAAGACCCGAGAAGGCGAGTTGCCCGTTGGCTGCCCGGCTGCCCGGCTGCCCGGTACGTTCACAAGTGGCGGATAGTGGGACAACCATCAGCGACAGTTAGCTGCTAAATAGGCAGACTCTAGGGTCTCGCGAATAAGCAGTCGTGGACCAGAAGCGACAATACTACCAGTGCACGGAGGGCAGAGGTCTGGCAGGCTGACTGCCTCATAAAATGTCGTACGTGGCATAACAATTGCTGTAGTCATCTCTTAAAATGAAGTTCGACCTCGTTGAACTTGAAGGTGTGGCCCTAACCTCGATGAATTCGTCGCGACCTGAGAGCCGACGTCATTCCTCCTCACTGGTACTGCATGGTCGAACATCTGTTTCCAGAGTAATCTAGTTTCTTAGTCCCCGCGGTGCGTCGGTCGAACGTCGAGATTAAATTTTGATCCACCTTACCCAACAGGGTCACGTTAATTTTGTGTCAGCGTTTTTACACAGTCGCATCTGCGTGGAGTCACTTCGGTAAGCATTTGACATTCCTGAGGCAGTCTGCACTGTCCATTCCGAAGTCGGAACTCCCCTCAGTAGCAGACACGATAAGAAGGTGTTGCTTTCTAATTTCCTCAGAAATTAACCGCGAACTCGGAGTAGATCAGTATATTCTAGTGTCTATAGGAGTAGACAAAAATGTGATGTACGAATACCTGATCCGAAGTTCATCAGCCACAGCGGATAACGCGTAATATTCATTAACTGTTGACAGGAAGATAGTAGTATGCTTTAGGCTAGGAGACACTTCCCACTGATGAGCCAAACCCCTCGCAGCTGTGCAGTGCAGCGGCAGCATATTGGCGAAACACGCGTGTATGGGCTTTTGGTTAGTACTTGTGCTGCTAGTATGGTATATATACTATATGCTGCCTATCGGCAGTTAATGAATAGTACGCGGTTATCCGCTGTGGCTGATGGACTTCGGCCCAGGTATTTATGCAGCAAATTTTGGTCTACGCCTATAGACCTTAGAATATGCTGATCTACTCCAATTTTGCGGTTAATTTTCGAGGAAATTAAAGAGTAACAATTTCTAAATTGAAATATCTACCAGAAAAAGACGGGAAATGCTGGGGGATCCACTGCCTCATAAAGTACAGCAAAGCCTGATGACGACACTGCGACATGTCAATCATGAACCGCCACTAGCTAAGTTTCATTGCCACCGTTGTCTTCTGCTTAGGTTCTTGCACATAAGCGCCGGAGGAGACAACCTCGAATAAGCTGAGCGCCTGTGTACACCCGTCTGTATTCCAATCTCCCAATAAACGTGAGGAAAAGCTTCGATTACGATCCATGCTACGGTTTCCAAGGAATGCAACGCGCTCCGCAACCCTGATTCAGTGGTGCGGCCGAATAACATGCGAGCTGGGTTGTTCAATCGAAATCGGGCTCTTGTTATGGGATGTTGCATTGTGCGAAGATTTCCGGACCCTGGTACAAAAAGTCGGACGGCGCGCAGCCTTTATCTGTACAACGTGGATGTCTGCTGCCTGTCTGAAGTCCGGATCTCCGGCTCAGGTGCAAGGGAAATAAAGATCCCAGGATTCAACACCCAACAAGCAAATCGTTTACTACTTGCACGGGGACTAATCAATGGTTAGATGGCTTACGTGCGACTGGGAGATCACATTACGAACATCGTCGTATCCGTGTACGCACCAACACCAGCTGCCGAGCAGGACGATAGAGAGGCCTTCTACTCTCCACTGAAAGATTAGTTGCAAGACTCGCCGTGATCAGCTGACTGTTACCGGGGATAGGGGAATGGCCGGATTGGATCCGGCGACTCTTCGATCACTCCACTAGTCGTTTTGAGCCTTGCGCTTGATGCGACAATGGCGAGAGAATGCCAAATTTTTCTGATTAGGACCCACTGTTTGTCACTAACACGTGCCTCCAGCATCACCACATCATGCGCTGGGCTGGTACTCAAATGACGACTATACGACCAGTCAGGTTGACTGCATTTTAGCCAGCTCAAGCTTCCGTAGCTGGGGTCACGATAACAGACCGATGCGTGGTGCCGAAACTGGTAACACCCATCGGTCTCACCATGTTCTCGTTTGCACATACCTAAAAGTTCACCACTCATCTGTATGCAAAATGCCACCTGCGAGATGTCTCGACTACGCTAAACTTAAGCAACCGATCACTGCACAGGCCCTGAGCACAGAAATACGGTACCGTTTTAAGGACTGAGTGGACGGGGAAGGCAGTGGCGAATGGTTATCACTGAAGTCATCAATTTATGGGACAGCTGAGAAAACTTAAATTCATCTAGCGGCGCCGAAGTGACTGGATCAACGAAAGAACCCAGCTGTTGTCCGCCCAGACGGCTCGAGACAGGTCTTGCAACGATGCTTCCTTCCGCCAGTTCCGAAAAATGACATCAAAATCATCTAGGGGGAACCGGCAGAAATGTTAGACTGAAACAGCGACCTCCATGAAACAGACCCCGAACGTTGGTGGCACTCGAAAACTCTACCAACTTATCCGCCAAGTTACTGGTAAGTCTTCGACACTTTGTGAAGCTGTCCGCGATGTGAATGGCGGCTTTAGTGCTGAAAACTCGACCAAGGTCGGTACCCGGCGCGGACATTTCGAACACCTCCTCAACTTTGATGAGCAACCCATCACAGCCTCGCCCTCCTCCGCAGCGGAGTCTTATCCTTCTTCAACCTATGCAGTGTCGTGTACCCCCCTTCCGAGGGAGAAGTTGCCAATGCATTATAGAGGCTGCGGAACAACAAGGCGCCCGGGGGGGACGGAATTCCCGCTAGAATTTTACAAGTCTCGTGTGGACATTCTGACTCCCTGAATTCATGAGGCGATTGAGCAAGCGTGGAAAGATGAGGTGGTTTCAAATGACTAAGGTTGAGTATTCTTGTTCCTGTCTTCAAGACGGGAGGTAAAACCAAGTGCGAGAACTACAGCGGCATAAGCTCCGTCGACACTGCTGCGAATTTCTTTCCTGTTGTCCACTTCAGGCTATACTTAACTGTAGGCTGAGAAGTGACCATGCCGGATTCCAAGCTGGGTGTGGATGCGCGGACCAGGTATTCACACAGAGGCGCGTTACGGAATTCTGTCAGTGCCATCAGAAAACAATCGTAGTCTGTTTTTTTAACTTTAGCGCTAGCTTTGATTCCGTCAATCGTGAGACCCCGTGGTGAATAGTTGAAATAGATGGTGTGCCGGCCAAAATCCTCTTCATCATCAAGGCCTACTATCGTTCCACCACTGTGCGACTTCTCGTTCATAACCATCTCTTCCAACCATTCGACATCTGATCTGGCGTCCGATAAAGCTGCATCCTGTCAACTACGTCAGTTACTGGATTCTTGAAATGGTCCTACACGGATTTGACGGTATGGAGTTCACACCCGGAGGCCGGCTGACTGATCTAGACTACGCTGGTAATATCGCCTTGTCAGTCTCAAGCTTTGATGTCCACAGTCCATGGTGTTACGGGTGAATAAAGTTCATACTTCGGTCGGTTTGTCAATGAACGTTGCGAAGACCAAGTTTTTTTTCGAACTGCATCTCTGACCAGGAGAAGACACTCCTCAGGATTAATGGTTGTCAACTTGGAGAAGTAGACGGTCACAAATAATTCGGGGCGAGGCTGCTGCTTAATGGGCAGAGCAAGGACGAGGACGCTGCTCACTGGATTTTCTAAATCTTCGAAAGGAGTCTGTGGACCCGACACAATATCTCCATCGCCACAAAGATTCGCAAGTACCGTGTACCGGTATGGTCAGTCCCACTTTCCGACTGTAAATACCGGGCTGTGCGGATGGAAGATGAGCGAAATCTGGATATCTGACCACCGCTGGTTGGGGGCCATCGTTCCCCGGAGTAAACCGACTTCGTCCCAAATAAGTCAGTCCGAACTCGCGCGACAATATCATGAGGATCTCTGGCCATCCAAAACAGACGAATGAGGTGGCTTTGACATGTTGACCTCACTAGCTCAGCGTTAGTGCCGTCGATCCGGCGTCATCACCCGGTTGGAGGAGTCTACGTGGAGGTCAACTCAAGACCTGGCCCGATACCGTTTGTTAAAACATTGAGGTGGTTGTTAGACCTTCGGTATTCGGCTAATGTCAATGGAGAAGAAAAGGGGCCGAGCTTTGCAGGTCTTCTGCGCAGACAGTCAGGCGTGGAGAGGCGCAACCAGCGATGATATCGAGGCCGGCTAGGCCAAGCATGATCAAAGCCGCACCAAGTACCAAGTACACAGAAGATCGTCAGCAGTGCATTCTTTTCAGGTCTGACTTAACCACATTCAAGCACTTCTGATTGGTCGGCAAGGCCGCAGACGAACTTCTTTTAGTTCGGCGGATTGCGAAACCGAAGCATCTAAAGCGATGACCTTTTATTACATTGGGCGGCCCTATAGATGATAGATTTCGACGTTCATGATGGGGTTCGAAATATGAGATCACGGCACTTCTGGATGGCTCCAGTTGTCGCACAGCTCTGTCGTTTTCAAATCAGAGGGGTGTGAACGGCAAGTTTTGCAAACGTAACGCAGGACGGTTTTCACCGTAGCTTCATACACTGATCTCTCTTTTGCTAAGCCTGGTGGCCAGACCATCGGCTCTTCTAGAGTTCGCTGAATAGGTCTCAGGCGGGTTATCATCGAGGCCAGCGACGGTCGAGCTGTCAGTCGGGCTACACCCTTCTGTCATTGGCCTTCCAGTGACACAGAAAAACTGAGGTAGACAATACACTCGACTGCCTGCGGTCCTTTAAGGAACAAGGGGAAGACGACAATCCTTAATATGAAGCCGTCTATTAGCACTCGGATTTTGTCAGAGGTTAAATTTACGTAGAATTTTCAGGATGCGATGACTTTCAAGTCAGCGCAAATAGCGTTTCCATGAACGATGTTCGCATATTTAAGGTCCATGACGTGAAATACCGTCATAATCATGGAATGTCGTTGACAACCGCATTTATCATAGAGTTGACGATGGACGGTGGGGTTCACAGCCTTGTCAGACGCCAGCCTTGGCAGACAGTTTTTCTTCGTCATGCGCTCAAATCTTTGCCAGCGAGAGTTGACAGTATACATGACCAAAACTTATAAGTTTTGAGTGAATGTTCTACGACCTTCAAGGGGACTGTTGTACTGATGTGGTCGACTTCTGCGACTAACTCACAAAAACAGACAATCGGTTTGTGTCGAAAACAACGCCACTGTTTTCGGATCTGTCGCATGTTTGATATCTGGTTGATACAGTTTGTGCTGTTTTTACTTTGCATGTGCTTCTCCGGTGGAGAGAGGAGTTTACGAGGATACGAAAGGGCATGAGGTGACGCCTGCTCGTCTGAGTGGAAATGAATTCAAATGCACGTGTTTTCGGGATGTCACCACATAATAACGGCCAGTCTCAGACTCAATTGAGACAGCGAAACAAGTACTCACTCAGTAAAAGCAACCGAAACCAAAATTGATAGGGTAGAAACGAAAACAGGGCAGAAAAAGAATTCCAGGGATGACGGATAATCACTCATGATCGGATGAACTATACCGTGTGAGATGACTCAACCAATAGCCCAACTAGGAACGAGATTTATCTCTCCAAATAGTCTTAAAAGAGGATCGGGGAGCGCAAATACTCACGCTCGGATCGTCGTATCCGTGTGGCACATTAGAAAGCCAAACTTCGGCCTTCGACAACTTACAGTCAGGTCAGTCTGTCAGGGCAAACAACACTCCTATAACCGTCGTCTCGGCGTGGCACATAAGAGAGCCAAACCGATTGGTGTGAAGGGATTAACTTATTCGCTGTAATACCAGTGAAAGTAATTCTTACCGCTTCGTGAGACTACAGTGCTGGCATGAAGACTTGAGGAAACTCACAATTTTGATAATTGCAAGCAGCACTCTTCATCGTTTAATTCGACTGCTTCAATCTAACCCTGCAGTTTGCGAGGGCTCATCGCCGAGACATGGAGAAAATGACTGAAGCAACCAGATGTCTGGGATCCACAGAACTGGCGGTGATGTTCAACTACAATAGTTGTACGGGAGAGATGAATGCTACGTTGGCATCAGCCCTGAATATCAAGGCCTTGCAGCACTCTTTCTGCGAAGATGTCAACGGGATGGAATGAGATCACGTTTATCTGATTTCCAGTCAGATACACTCCCGAAGTCCGATCTTCTTAGCAGCAAATAACCACTGACTTAGACGGTGAGCTTACAACGGTATTTAAATCCGCACGCCTCAAAGCCATTTGTGAAATTGTGGAGTGACTGCCCGTCTGAAAGGCGGACCAACGTATTCCCGAGTCCCGGTCTGGAAGCACAGCTGACTTGCAAACATACATCGGTGTGAACTCGATCCAACTTTAGCAGTCGGATGCTCGACGGAGTACTCAGAGGTCAAAGAAATGCCGAATCAGCTATGAAGTGTGATGTAGGTGACTGAATCCTCGTCGACCTTCGAAAGACAGTTGATTCCTTATGAGGTCAGTATCATCGCAGAAGTTTAAGCATGCAAGGTTGATGAACCAACTGCATGGACGCCACATTTGGGCAGTTACGATTGGAGAACGACAGTTAAAGGGGCGTGACCGGTGAAGCCCAGATATGGTGTAATAACCTTACTGCCATGGTGGCAACGGTGGCAAACTCGAAAATTCCCTATATTGCATAAAAGTGGCTTAGTGAATGGTTTTGGCGTATCTCCCAATGGCAACCAGCTGATGCACTACGTCTATTTTAAATCCCCAATTAGTCTACGAAAGCGACGTAAATGGGGATGGATGAAAACACAACTTCTACACTATCAAACGGAATCTTGAAAAGGTTCTGAATGTAATACTGCCTGCCGTTCAATACCGAAGAAGAAGCAAATAGTCCAGATTGGAAGGACGTGACCGAGGAGATCCTGGAGACTGACTAGAAAATTAACAATTGTCACTGAGCTGGATTCGAGTCCGACTCGGATCTGGTTGCTATTAGGGATTATGAATGTCCAAGCAGGAAAAGTAATTTCTGAGGTTTTCTAATGATGTGGTGAAGCTTCAAAAGGCACAGTTATTGCATATTGACAAACGTGGCTATAGTTGTCTTATTGGCTGAAAACTACAGGGGCTTATTCGTGGGATCGTCGGACACGAGATGTAAAACGCCCAAATGGGACTATTGAGTCTATCTTCCGTATTGGCTGTGAAATTCTCAATTTAAGTAAAGCATTCTCCATTTCACATTAAGAAGGCTTTATAATATCGCGCCAATTTAGCTAAGATGTATCATGTTCAAGGCAAATCGACCATTGCAGTGCTCACTAGTTTATGGAATTACTGTTCCCAAAAATCCAAAAGTTGCAAGGAGGTGAGACTATTGAGACAGTAGAAGGAATTGCAGTTAGCTAGAGTCCCGAAAACATACCCACTAAACGGACACGGTGGGCGTGGAAACACGAAGTGAGGATTTAGGGTGGAGGGCGACGCATGTACGCACTGACCCTGGAATTCTATTTGCTGCGGGCCTCTGTCATGCGCAAGATCGGGATGGGTTGTAAGATTATTTTGCGTCCCCCATTTCCCAAGCAGGATTTCCTAAGTACCTTGACCCAAATGTGATTTAACTCGCGTTTTCCGGCGGTACCTCATAACTCAGGTGGTTATAGCGTTGGCTGTACTAAAGCCTTCCCCTTACTGTTGTGGGTTCAAATACCACCGGGTTGCCGAGGTTTTCACAGTTGGGTCAATATGAATATATTTTTATGTACTTAATATCCTTGTAAATCCCTCACATCATTATAAACGCTTAGCACGCAATTATACAACATAAACCACTTGTGTTCTCTTAGATATTAGGTGAGATTAGTTAAAATTATATAAATAAGCACAATTTTGTATGATATACAGACATATACGTATCCTAGATCATTAACAGTAATAGCAATAGAAGGAGTAGATCGTCCTGAAGGCATAACGAAGGGCTGAAGTACGCATAAAAAAGCACAAAAATAAGCACGAAAGTCAGTATTTTACTCAGCAAAGCATGTTGACAATGAATGAACGAGACGAGATGGTGGCTAACGCAAAGCGAAACCTTACGCTGCTCGCCTCGGCTGAGCTAACCACCGTCAAGGATACTTGACCACGTATTCTTATTAATTAGATTCTCAGCCATCCGCCAGTTTCGTCCATGTATGAGATCAACTAGGCAAGCCAACTGATAAAACACGCGCCAGAAATAAAAAGGCCTGCTGTCGCAGAAATCTGTGAACTAGCGAAAATCTGCTGTATATATTAAGATATGCTCGCATATGAAATCCGCGTCGAGATTCGGGGCCTGATATGGCGATGTGTTACTCTGCAATTTTATGTCAACTCGCATCCGGTTTTCCCTCCTTGTATTCCGGACCGGGCCTGAAAGCCATAGTGACCAGCGTCTGCCTGTGGTCTAAACTGCCTTGGCATACTTCGGGAAATGATCAAAGTCACGCGCTATTAAATTAGCTGCATTTACTAATTGTCAGCCTCTATCGAAAATATCGTTAGGTGTGCATTTGGGACATGCGGTATATTTTTTCCCATATTTCTGAATTTTTATTTAGGTAGAACAGGTGGGGTCGTTTTGGTCTAACATTTCAACTAGTGTTCCTTTTATAATGCTATAGTTTGGCGTTTCTCCGTCAGTATTCGAGTATGCCTATGGGTTAGCGTTTGTGCATCTTTTTTGTTATTTTGGTTCCCGGTTACGGTAACTGTACTGCTTTTTTTCTGATCTGTCGTGGTTGAGATCGGTTTTCACGCGGTCACGGTTCTAACAGATTGCTTGTGTACGGTAATTCCATGTGATTTATATACCCACGAAATTGCAAGTTAATTAGGCAATTAAACGTACTGTTTATGGGACGAAATTTATGGATCTGTCTGTGCCAACTATCCTTCATCCGATTCATTCCAGCAATGTCTGAAAATTCCTTTTAATTTGACGCTCCTTGATCGTAGACAAGAATACGCCGTCAGTCTGCGGTCTAGGTTAGTTAAAAATGGAATTTTTAGGCTCCGCGTGTTCGCGCTCTAAAGAGCCACTCCAACCCGATCGGGAATTGGCTTATAATGCAGAATCCTGAAGCGTTCGCCTCGACCGACGGTTAAACCAGAAGGGGGTATCCTGTGCTGTATGCGTCCCCACTCCCATCCCGAACTCTCCGTCCCACCACTTCAATTTCACAAGTGTTATGGTGAGGGTGACATGTAATCTCGTAGGCGGTCTGGGTTAGCTCGGGTCACTCTCCACTAAACAAAGCTGTGACCCGTAATGGAGTTCGACAGCCGTGTGGAATGTTTAGACAGCACTGCCCAGCGACCGCTCTGCTTTCTATTCTCGCTGGGAAAGGGCTTAAAAGGAGCCCTAAGTAAATGCTATGATCAGGTCATCTGCACGCAGGCTGTGGCTCACAGATAGGCCGCTCACAGTCGACGCAACAAAACAAGTAAAAAAACTGCGTACCTATAACTCCGCCACACAACATAAGCTACTAAATTGAGTCCATTTACCGTGACAATATGCACAGTAGCCGGCCGGAACAGAGGAAGGGGCTGGTCTCACGAGAATTAACGCACTGCATGATGGGCACAGTTGGTCTCAACGTGACTGGTTTCTCCGAATGTGTCCAACTAGAGGACTTGGGTGCCGGTTGCACCATCTTCTAGAGTGGCCCTTCAAAGGCAGAGCGACGCTACAAAGGCGTTACATTAGCCATCCAGAACGACCTCATGTGACGATTGCACTGTCTGTAGCAGGGCTTCAACGACCGCCTCATGGGCCTGCGTCTGCCTCTTCAGGGAGTCGAATTGGGCACCATCATCAATGCCTACGCTTCCTCCCCCTCCTTAATGGCCAACTCTGATGAGCAATTTCTGTGAGAACATGTACACCCTCCCGGTGACTGTGCCCAAGGCGGCCAAGCTGACTTTCCTTGGTAAGTCCAATGTTCGCGTCGGGACTGTGCCCGGAGAGGGGTGCTGGATCCCCATATAATTGGCGGCTGCAACGAACATGGTTTGCAACACAAGCCGCCGCATTCTCCTAACCGACGCCTTCCTCCACCTGCCGACGTGGCAGAAGTCAACCTGGACTGCTGGACTACATTCTAGTCCGGAAACGAGATCAACGGGACGTGCTAGTGACGAAGGTGGTCTGGGCTGTCAACAGCTTGACCGACCACCGCCACGTCATCTCCAGGATGAAGCTTCTACTAAGACCGTACGGTGGACCACAAGGCAAGCGACTACCAGATAAACAAAATACTGTTCTGTTGAATCAGCCTGCTCAACACTTCGGTTTCAGTAATCACATGACCCAACGACTGGGAGATCTACAAGCTCAGAATGAAAACTCCTCCGTGGATACTCAGAGGTGTCAATTTCGGAATGGGATTCATTCTACTGCCTTAGATGCCCTCGAACGCGCACGTCGTCAAAACCAGGACCGGTTTATCAACAACGGCGTAGATATTAGCAACCTGATCGCCGAAAGGCACAGACTGCAAGCAAAGTGGTCTTCTAAGACCCCATCGCCTTGTTCAGCAATGGCTGAAGAAACAACAGTGCACGTGGATGACTCGCATGGCCGCGAAAGTCCCCGGGTATGCACTAGGATTCGATGTGATCTCGTCCGCAGTTTACAGCCAAGACGGTTCCTCCTGACGAATTACCCTTACAATGCTCTTCTAGGAGGTGTAGTGCCAAGGAAGAGTTCCTTAGGAATTCAAGGGCTCGCTTATTGCCTACCTCTAGAAGCGGAAGGGGAACTGTCAAATCGCCGCCAAGGTCTTCGCTCGCCTTTTTTATCAATCTTCTTAACGACTATCTAGAACAGTGACATTTCCGGGAAATTAAGCGTGAATTCCGATGCCACTGCTTGGCCACAAACATGATTTTCGTCGCCTGCTAGCCACTAGAGAAGTGTCTGGAGATGTGTATCATCCTCTGCTACACATTCGGGGATTTGAAGAAAGCCTTTGATACGATGGATCGCGATGGACTGTGGAAAATCACGTGGAAATCCGACTGCCCTGGGCGGTTCTCGCACGTGGTGTCAGCTCCACGACGGAATGATGCCGCGCATCACGGACAACCTCAGAGCCTCAGAAGCATTCACAGTGAACAATGGAGCGAAGCAGGTCTGCGTACTCCCCTCCACCCTCTTTAGGCCCGTGTTATCTGCGGTGTCGATTGATTCGACGTGATGAGCGAGCGAGAGAGAGAGAGGAATACGCTTTATCTTGAAATCATATGTTCAAAATTTTCAGCAAAAAAGTTAGCTCCATTCATTATGGGCAGTAAATAAGTTAATAGATTATTCAAGAGTCAAAGTTTAACACAAAGAAACGATTATTTTGGGGATAGTTCAAGTCTTAGCTTCTGTATTTCTTTCTCGTCGCACGTAAGATAGCGCGCTTGGAATGGCAATACAGAAGCTCGATAAGCCGATGTGCGACAGGATATAAGACGGAAGTTGCGGCGCATCGGGCGGGAAGACTTGGCAGACATAAGATCGGAATGTAGGGGATGGGCAACGTCATCTAGAATTCGACCAGCAAATTGCTTGACCGCATTGAAGTGTCATTGTAAGATAGTGTCAACTAAAAGAATATAAGAAACGCCAGCAGCAGAAGAGAGCATGCGGACGATTCGTTTCAAATTATAAGATCTTTTTTTAACAAAGCAGGGAAAATGACAAGAGAACAGTATAGGATAAGAGGAAGAATGCGGGCATCAATGAATCGCCAGACTAAGGGTTGAGGTATGTGGTAGGAACGTAAACGACGAATGTAGTAAAGAAGTTTACGAACTTTAATAAATAGGGACTCAATATTGAGGAAAAAGAAAGATTTGAGGACAAAGTAACGCCGAGATACCTGAAAGAGGATACTTCGTTAGGAAGAATGTCAGAGGAATCAGGGTTAGGAGAGGGCCGCAGTCGAAAAATACACTGAACGGATTTTTGGTTGTTAATTAGGAGACCATTTTCCTCCGACCACGCTAGGACATGGTTTAGGCCATCCTTTAGAGACTGGAGATGTGTCTGACTTTTGAGAGGGTGTCCAACAACCACATCGTCAGCATACTTGACCAGAAGACAGTCATTAGGGGACCTGAGATCATCAGTGTGGAGGGAGAAAAGGTGAGGGGATAGAATGGAACCTTGAAGAACACCGCAGTCATTGGGAAGGGTCGAAGATTTCCGCTTGCCAGATTGGACAGATTGGGTGCGGAAGGTAAAATAATTGCTCAGCCAAGAGACTACCCAGCCTGGAGAGCCACATGCGGAGGTTTTGGAAAGGAGAACAGGGCGCGGGACGGTATTGAAGGCGCAGAAGTAATCAAGAAAAGCGCACGCATACTCGCGGCAACCCTTGTCTAATGCTTTTAGAGCAGAGTGGACCACAAGAGCGACAGCATCTAAAGTACTCCGTTTAGCTTTGTATGCAAATTGTAACGGGTCGGAAAAACTGGAAGAAAAGGCTTTATGATATCTAGGGCAACTCTTTCAGCAAGCTTTAGTATTGCAGAGGAGCAGGCAATTGGGCGAAAAGATTTAGGACCAAAGTTAGCAGGCTTTTTAGGGATGGGAGTGATTGTCACTGTACGCCAGGCGTCGGGAATCTTGGACTCCTTGAAAGACCTACTGATCCCAAGGATCCGCATCGCCTACCTTACAGATGGCTAACTTCTTAGTAGCTGGGGCATGCGGTTTCCAACGCGTCCCTCCACGACTACTTTCCACGACCTCTTCCTCGCGGACGAATGCACACTGAACACCGCGATAAGAACAGACCTGCAATGGAGTCCAGACCTCTTAGTCTTCGGCTGCACGGACCCCCGACGTACAAGACTGTGGTCATGCGCCAGCCGTCACCCGACACTGAATGCAACGTTCCCCTCATCCATGCTATCGACTATCAACTGAAAGCCGTGGGAAATTTCCCCTACATATGCAGCACACTCTCACACTGCATCAAAATCGACGACGAAGTGACCTATTGGATCTCCAACACCAGCCAAACCTTCGGTCGACTACAAGAATTGGTGTGGAATCGCCCAGGTCTCCGTCTCAACACTAAACTCAAGACGCGCGTAGTTGTTCATACTACTGTTTGGAACGGAAACCTGGTCAGACTACGCCAATCAAACCGAGAAGCTCAATCTCTTCCACTACATTTGTATTCGGTGGATAAGTAATCTGAGGTGGTATTTTCGCAGCAGGTTATGCCGTGCGTGAGACGCTGGCTATCACGACCTTCAGGCTCAGTCCCGAATGGAACGAGAAGGCGGAGGCCAGTGGGGAAAATAATATGTTCTGTACAGGATAACTGGAGGAGTCGGAGGGAGTTGGCAGCCGGACGAAGGCACGTCCGGCTCCGGGTGTGCAGCGTCCTAAGTGTGTGAGGCGATACGTCAATGCGTCTTAAGTCAGGACACGTGTGACGGCCTTGAATCTGATTGGACGTCTGAAAGGCAGAGTGGGCGACCGTCAGACTACCCTGGTGCATATATACACTCGCGAGAAGCCCAGCGTTGAGACAGGCACCCGAAGTAAGGCCACCGCAGTATGACAGAATTCCAGATACAGAAGTCTTGGAACAGATTGGAATCCTAAGCATCCACGTCATACCGAGGCAACGGCAACAGCACCCACCTTGAGAGAATAGACAATAATTGACTAGCAGGCAACCTTTCTACGGCATCGTCGCTTTGGGTGCGTCCCTACGAGGAGATCAAATAGGCCTTTACAATGACGTCCTTGGGGAACTTTTTCATGCAACTACAAATCACCACGGAAACCTAGGAGCAGCTCGCCCAGGACCAGCCGGCCTGAATACGTGTAGTGATGCCTGGAACAGCAACCTACGACGCCAACTGGACCACCGCTACTAAAGATAAAAGAGAAAATCGCAAGTCTCAAACGCCTCCGACCCATAATGACGCCATCCAATGCCTTCCAGCGTGTCCACGCTACTCACGCATTTTCGGCGAACGAATCGATCTCTAGGGACATCTCTGGGCCAATTGCAACAACAATCCAACAGCTTCAACTCTTGTGTTCACGAACACTCCCATCGTCGCCCTACACCAACCCTCACGGCGTCGACGCCGACGACCTTCCCCACCACCGATGACCGCACCCCTGATGCCACGTTGTCCCTGCTCACTGCTTCCTCCATCATCCCTTTCACAATTTCCGCCACGCGATGAAAGCTACCATCTCTCCCATTCTCGCGGCCGGTCAGAACACCTTCGATGCCACGTCAACGATAAATCCCATTGACACCGTCCCCACCACCGGCAATGTGGACTCGGTCCCAACCTGTCCTAATTACGACCGCATATTCACTTCACGCGTCGGCCTAGCCGGTCGCTTGCGGATTCATAGCACTAGGACCGACAGACAAGTGCCAGGAGCCTCCACACACACACCCACTACATCCGCCTCTCCTGTTCAGACTACCTACGCACTTTTATTCACCGAAATGGCCTGTTCGGCCACATGCATATTCATAACAGCGCAATTCGTCGCAATATCGACAAACTAGGCATGCCTTACACACCCAGCAACTCCTCCATCCGAAGTTCTACCAATGCCTATCCACCAGCGCGGTCACAAATAGCAGTATGACAACCCCAAATGACCCACCATCTCCTAACCTACCCTGCCTATACTGACATCGCACACGCACGTCACGCGTCGGCCCGATGGTTCATGTGCGATTCCACTGTACAGCAACTGGCGAATCGGTGCCTGGAGCACCAAACATGCACTAGTCGCCATCGCCCAACTGCCTGCACTGACCTCGCACATTCAGTTCTCGGATGCGGTTACTGGGTTACGCGTGCCTCCCCTAAAATCTGCGGTAAATCAATCTATGGGTCCGAAGACTAGAAGCAGGCTTCCGTCTCCTCTTTCGCATTAATCATAGTTCAAATTTTCCTCGGATTTCAGCACTCCCTCTAGTAGTCGCCCATAAAATCTACGCAACTCGTCCTTGATTATGGCTCCTCCAGCGTCCTCCACTTCTAAGCGCTCCCTTTTTTCGCTTCCAGATATACTTTCCTCTGAAATAACCTTCCAAAAAATTTAAGATCTTCAGAAAATCTACACACCTTTAAGAGAAGGCTACGCCTTTATCTGAATACTGACTCGATTAAACTTTTAGTTTCCTCATCCTTCCTAGACAACTTTTTCTATGACACTGAGAAAGGGCCACCGGGAATTTAGTATGCTACCATTAAATTTCCGTATCTGTTCACATTTCCTTCCGTTGTGAGTAGTCTCGCTTCCTAAGATCCCTCACTAGAAATGTTACTTTTTCCAATTTTTCAGTTCATGCATCGTGCTCTCACAGAATGCGCTCCATCGATGCTCTTGGTGAAGCCTTCTATATTCGCCATATACTAGTAATCTGGTCGCATCTCCCTTGCCCCATCCTCGGATGGACTCGGTTGAATGTAACCGACCGCATCTGGGTTCCTATCACCTCGAGACTGGTTTTCAATTTCGCCACTTATTTGCCTTATTCAAGGCCACATACAGGCCAGTCCTGACCGACCCTCCTACCTACCCCTTCATGAAATCCGTTATACAATGCCATATACGGCTGACATTTATTTCGGCCCTGTTGATATCCGACTGTAATCCATTCTATACCGCCACATGCAGGCCAGTCCTGCCGCATTATTATGTTTCTATTTTTTCGAGGGGTTTTTTTCTCCTGTAAAATTAATCCAATCATTTTTAAATTTTTGTATGGAGTTTTTTTCACCCCTCGCTTATCATATTTCTTAACGGACTTCTAATCTCAAAAACTATGTCTTGCACTTTGTGCAGATTTTGCCTATCTCGTCTAAAATTCGCATGTAAATTTATTTTTACTTGCTTTGATGCGACCCCGACGGGTCTTTAATAAAAATAATTAAATTAATTAAATCAAATTAAATTAGACTAGTCCACATCACTATGCATTCCCTATCAACGCACGCGTCACACTGAGCATATCCGACATCACAGGCACCTCTCATACAAGCCAGAGGAGTGTTCTTCGTTTCCTTCTCCATTTGGTTTCTCCGTCACATGCGAGACCCCAGCAGTCCATCCCTTTGCGCGAAATCCCGGTGTATAGCGTGAGAGACGGGTTGCACGTGTGGCACGCGCAGACGGGCTGTCTTTAGCTTTGTCAACCCCCACCCCTCCAATTTCAGGACCAGTTGACTGACCGGCTTGAACGATCGGCTGGCACTCGGGAAAAGTGACCGAGGTTGACTCTTAACGCATATTCCTCACCAAAAACAGTCGGACGCGCTTAAATCCGTTGCAGTGAGCTAAAAGTCGTGGCTTAGAAGACCTTTAACCGACTGTATAACGCGGACCTCTCGATGGGTCCAGTGTGCGTTTGTGTGGATTAGCAGACTGGGGGACCGAGAGTCAGGCTGCAATGGCCTTTTATTAATGTGGTCTCTGTGGCACTCCTAATCAGAGGCATCGGAGCCGGTATGGTAGTACGCTTAGATGCGGCCACCGTGCTATGGGACACACGGTCGACGTCGTCGAAATCGACGGTCGAACTGCTACGTTGTCTAATTAGTTACTTCAGGCGGTAGACCGTTAGCAATGTTGTCGGCAACGTCAGGGAAATCGTGCTGTGCCTTTGGTATATGTTGCCGTCTACTGAGTTACCTCAGCTCGCTAAATTCATTCCTAATCCGATGAATGGCACCTAGACCGCACTTATGTTTCCATACATTTTTAATGTCTTGCGCTCCTGATAATACAGAAATCGCAGTAATCTGTCAGTTTTATGTTTGTGGCCAACAAAATCAGATGGTTAATTTTCTGACGGTTACCTACTAGGTCTCAGTAAAGTATCCGCTGTCTATTCTCCCGCGCCGTCGCAAATGTCGAAAATATTCGCTCTTCTTTTATATCTTATCATTACTCCGGTCAGCAGTTTCATGTCACAAATGCTAATGCCGGCAGCTCATGTTTACGCCTTATCTTCCCTTTCCGTTGATTTTCTTGTCTTCCGTCGGTATTCCATTATTCTTCATTTGGCCGCGTGAAAGCATTCGCGAAGGCACCCCAAATGATGATCTCACGTACCTGCCTTAACCAAATAAGTAGACGCTAATGGAATATAGTTCGAGAGGTACTTATTCCTGTGTTCAACCCACGTTTGTTCTGCTGTCGCATAGCTGTCACTTTCAGTGAGATTCTTTCCTACTAGCAGCTTTTTCTAAGTCTTCACAGAGCACCGATTAGTCAGACAAATGTCTGAACACCACACCCTCCTCTCTCAAAAGCACCTAGGGAGATATGACTTAAGCCACGCAGGGGCACCGCGGAGGAGATAGGACGCACGAACATACTAAAACTTCGGCCAAAAGAGGCACAAACAACAAGATATGCAACAGAATTTGATGCTCAAGGACGGTATAAAAACCATATGAGAAACATTAGGCACAAAAAACTGTTTGTTGTATTAGTAAAAGATGATAACTTGGATTACCGTTAATAAACACACAAGGAAAGACGCAACCGTAGCTATTGTGCGAATATTTGGTCTTTCCACTGATGTTTGGACTCTCAGGTGGAGCCGATGCGTTGCTTTCAGACAGGGAATGCGGGAAGCGCAATAGCATATATGAAGTGATGGCCTACTCAGTACAAAAGGCCTCCACAAGTGGCTGCGCTGCAGATGCGATGGACAAGAAAGGGGTCATTTTGGTTCAGTGCACACGTTAATCAAGGAGCACAATGCCTGAGTGGGCTTGTGACAGCCTTTTGTCATATTTTTGGTTTATACACAACTTTTTATAGTTATTCTATCTGTTAAGCATTTCCTAAACTCGTATTTATTCACTTTTCTTTATGTTGGTGTTTATGTAACGGTCACGCGGACACTCCCGCTGCCTTTGTTCTTCACTCTGCGGCACTGACAGTTAAGTCCGTTCTGGCGTGGTCGTTTTGCTTGGCTTTATTCGACTTGGTTTTAGCATGAGATCCCATTATCGATCGTCTAGCTCCGTTAAAAGCTCATAAGCACTGTCGTTCATCCGGTTGTGGTGGCACGCCTTAGATGTAAGCCTTCCCGTCCCGTCAGCTACTGCACCCACAACCACTACCACCCGTTGATTGGAAGACCCGAACGGTGGAATGCTGCATCGGAGACGGAAAGAGTGAGGGGAGAACTTCACTACGGGACTTTAGTGCATTCCTCAATGTAATTAATCTGACGTTCGTCAAGGGTCTTCCCGTGGAAGGTTAACCGCTTACAGGATGTTTTGATCCTCCCAGAACTGAGTCAGACTGCAACTACTCCTTGATGTGGCATTTGTGCACTCACACTAATGTCAAACCCAGCCCCCTCGTGAAAGCCTGGTAGTGCGTGCCACAGAGACGCGTCTCAGGAAGCAGTCTTGGAGAAGGAAACACGATCGCTGGGACAAGAGCTTTATTAGCCTGACGTTTCGGATTCCTGCTCGAATCCAGCCTCAGAGACAAAAGCAGATACGGGTGGTTCATGCACAGGGGGCTGCAGTATTTGTAGGATGCAGTCGTCATGCTGCCGCGTACCTATGATTACGCACGGCCCCCCCTTTCATCAGGGATCGTTTCATTTGGTGCAATGACTGTTTGATGACCGACATTGGCGTCGTTAATTTCTGAAATTGCATCACGTGTGTTGGATGTTGGTGTGATGTTTGCTCGACCATCTGACCCACCGACCCTAGCGTTCAGAGCAGTGTTCACCTGTGCGCTCCCCGCGCGGCTAATTACTCCGCCTAGGCGAATAAAGCTCTTGTCCCAGCGATCGTGTCTCCTTCTAATCTAAGCCTTTGTCTAAAGCTTAGTCTTATACCCCTTACCCCGACACTAGGCCTAACATCTAACCTTACTCCTAGCCCTGACCTTAACCTCTAATACTCAAATCCTAGCCGCTAGACCTAACTCTAAGATATAACCCTAGTACTTAACCATAACCCTATAATTAACTCTGACACCAAGTAATAACTATAAACCG
>CACRXP010000855.1:140084-156337 GCA_902702965.1 Spirometra erinaceieuropaei | reverse complement strand
GTAAACCCCAGAAAGCTTCCCCCAACTCCTTAGCCGCCACTTCTTCCTTCCACCCAGCAATGAGCACACAAGCTTACCACGCAATAACGTGGTAGGCATGACGACCACCGATCTAAAACACACGTTTGCCCCATACAGGCTCCAAATAATTTGGACGGTACACAGCGGGGCTGAGAAAATTAGCAATTAACTTCGTGTTACTACGAAGAAACCTTCTAGTGCTCAAAAAATACCACAATAGGGATGGACAGTTTGTATCTTGTAAGAAGTACTAAGTCCATAGATGTTTGGCGTATCTCATGAAAAATTAATCGAAATCCTGAAATATTACTTCTATCAAAAAGGATTTCTTACGTGAAATTGTAAGATTGAGTAAAACATAGCGTAATCCCGGGATATTTCGTGTCAAACAAGGATGCCGGCTTTTGAACCCGCGTCTTCGGCAGCCTGTAAAAATCCGACTCGCCAGAGGGCGGCCAACTCATTTTCAACGCCTTTATCCCAACGCACTTTATAAAAAGCATCGACAGAAATATCTCAACTTTTATTCACTTAATAGTGGACTACATCTCCCAGTCTTCTGTGTGGAAGGGGTAGCTTCCGCTCTTAAAGAAGTTTTTCGATTCCCTATTAACTTTAAATTTGACCCCCCGTTCCGCTAGCGTCTAAGGTTCCTAAACTACAAGCTATACAATTTTTACCTAAGGAAATTCACACATTCCTGTGCGTTAATAACGTCTTGGAAGCCGTCAGCCGCCTGCTCCCATCATTCGGAGTTGAAGTTGCTCACAGACCAGAAGCCACTATCAGACGTCCATTCATGAGACCAAAAGATCCATGCTACAGCAGGAGACGTCTGGAGTCGTTTACCGGATCTGGTGTACTCGCTGACGAAGAAATTACGCCGTGGAAGTTTGAAGATTACCCTGGACGCGAATGGCCGGGCACGCAGCAACAGTGGAAAGGAATAACGCTAGCTCTCAGGTCGCGACTCATCCAACGGGACCCGGCCGCACACTTAGGTTTGATGAGGTCGGAAATCTCGCAAGGAGCGACAACCGCGCAAGCCCCAAACCGCTGGAGTCATGAATCGCCGGTCACCAGTCGATCAACAAGCGCCAGGGCCTCCTGTTCACATATTCTGTGTTGAAACTGCCTGAGCAGAGTAATTAGCCATGCGGGAAGGCGCGGACGGTCGACAGTTCCAATAACAGTGAGCGAAACTGCCGAGTAATCATCACGCCAATAATCAACAACGATGATGAAACCACAGCCATTAACGACTTGGGTACAGATCGACAAGCAATCATCGCATAACATATGATCCGCGGCGATGAATGCGGGGAGTATTAACTAGTCGTTATGTGGTTGCGTGGTCACTGCGTCCTATAAATACTGTAATCCTTGTGCCTCCGTCATCCTTATCTGTGACTGTGTGATGATGGGTTTGAATGAAAATCCGAAACGTCTAGCCAATTAAATTCTCGTTCCAGCGATCGCATCTCCAGCTTCCGACTTCTTAGAATCACCAGCAGCCAGTGTGCATACCCATTACCTTTCGGAAATTCTGCAAACAACTAAAAGAAGTCAACATACGACTTGTCCATTCTGATCATTATAACCCTTCGCTCGATTATCTCCAATCAACTTCACTCTGGGAAAATGTATTGTAATTATCTTTTGCCGGCAAATATACCAAGATATGCAGTATGGTCATGTTCTCCAAAGCAGTATGGAGTGTATGGGTAATCTGATGACGGGTTTGTGTGAAAATCCGAAACGTCAAGCTAACAAACTTTCGGCCGTCAGAGATTATTTCGTATCGATAGATGCGAACAGGCGAGTTCCAGAAAGCAGTTCAGAAGACGAATATGCAACCACTGGAACCAAAAATGTCGGCCTGACGTTTCGGATTCTCATTCGAACCCATCGTCAGAGACAGTCGCAACTTCAACAGCAACCACCCGATCAGTCATAAACGCAGTTGTGTAAAGGCGCTATACCGACGCGTTGAGACGCATTGCAGTTAAACGGAAGACAAGGTTGCTGAATTACAATATCTTCGATGGGTACTAAGTGCTAATGGCTACCCACGCAACTTTGTCAACCTGTGCATACGAAAACAACACCAGAGACCAAATCCAACCGGCCCCGAATTTTGGCGGGCTCTTCCGTACTTGAAGAACGTCTCAGACGCCGTCAACCGTCTTCTCACTTCACTTGAAGCTGGGGTTGCACACAGGCCCGAAGCAACCATCGGGCGCCAAGTTATGAGGACGAAAGACCCACTGCCACGGCCGAGAACGTCAGAAGTCGTTTACCGGATCTGGCGCAGTTGCAGAAAAAGTAACTACGTCGGAGAAACTGGGAGATTACTCCAGACGCGAATAGCCGATGATGGCTTCGAGTGAGAATCCGAAACGTCAGGCCAATAAATTCCTTGCTCCAGTGATCGCATCTTCGTCTTATGAACTCGTACCCCTCACTGACGTAGGCGTTCAGCGAGTAGGATTCTGATGACACTTTTCGTTATGATTCAAAAAAGGAAATATGCACAAGTGAAACCAGCGTAAAAAATTAATTACGTACTTCTCTCCAACTAGGTAAGGCAGCGCCTTTTCTTGAATTGTCGATGGATTGTAAAACCCCATGGCCGATATCCCTTTCAGCAGTGGAGCACCACTAAAACATAAACCAAGAAAACGTAGTCGTACATACTGAGCTCCTTGAAAGACTTGACGGAATGGAGCGGGTTTGAAGGATCGCTGCGGAGCAGCTCGATGTCACATTCCTTGGTTTCGACAAGCCTGGTACCAAGGAGTTTGTTGATGTAAGAGCGTTCTGCTCTTGACACGTCTAAAAGATGATGATAAAACAAAGTAAAATGTCAAAATCTCTTACCATTTTCTGTGTCCTGGGTGCCATTATGCGATGGCTCTTTTTGGTCTTCGTCTCCTCTTAGTGGCGGAGGTGGAGGGACATATGCACCGCTGTCAATGGCGCGCAGTTCGTCTAGGAAACTCTTCCACTTCTCGTTGTCCTGAGAGGGGTCTGCCTGTTGAGTCTGCGAGAGAAGCTACGGCTTAAAGTACTTACTGTCATTTTTGGCAATCGGTCTAGACCTGTGGTACACAGAAAAGATTCAGTTAGCCTGAGCAAATTATGTGATTCAAATCTTCTGATAGTAGCTTAATCTACAACCAGAAAAGAGAGATGCGAAACACAGGAATGACTGTGTTAGGGGGCGCTCACCGATCGTTCATACGGAACTCACTCGTTCCGTTGTGCCTTATGGACTCTCTCTCGAGCCCAACCAGCAGCCGCACAGCGGCGCATGATATATAGGCAGAATGGTATTGCCGACAAAGACAAGGGAGACTGGAATGGCCATTTCTGGTATATGGTATAGATACTATATGCTGCCTATCGGCAGTTAATGAATAGTACGCGGTTATCCGCTGTGGCTGATGGACTTCGGCCCAGCTATTTATGCAGCAAATTTTGGTCTACGCCTATAGACCTTAGAATATGCTGATCTACTCCAATTTTGCGGTTAATTTTCGAGGAAATTAAAGAGTAACAATTTCTAAATTGAAATATCTACCAGAAAAAGACGGAAAATGCTGGGGGATCCACTGCCTCATAAAGTACCGCAAAGCCTGATGACGACACTGCGACATGTCAACCATGAACCGCCACTAGCTAAGTTTCATTGCCACCGTTGTCTTCTGTTTAGGTTCTTGCACATAAGCGCCGGAGGAGACAACCTCGAATAAGCTTAGCGCCTGTGTACACCCGTCTGCATTCCAATCTCCCAATAAACGTGGAGAAAAGCTTCGATTACCATGCATGCTACGGTGTCCAAGGAATGCAACGCGCTCCGCAACCCTGTTTCAGTGGTGCGGCCGAATAACATCCGAGCTGGGTTGTTCAATCGAAATCGGGCTCTTGTTATGGGATGTTGCATTGTGCGAAGGTTTCTGGACCCTGGTACAAAAAGTCGGACGGCGCGCAGCCTTTATCTGTACAACGTGGATGTCTGCTGCCTGTCTGAAGTCCGGATCTCCGACTCAGGTGCAAGGGAAATAAAGATCCCAGGATTCAACACCCAACAAGCAAATCGTTTACTACTAGCACGGGGACTAATCAATGGTCAGATGGCTTACGTGCGACTGGGAGATCACATTACGAACATCGTCGTAGCCGTGTACGCACCAACACCAGCTGCTGAGCAGGACGATAGAGAGACCTTCTACTCTCCACTGAAAGTTTAGTTGCAAGACTCGCCGTGATCAGCTGACTGTTGCCGGGGATCGGGGAATGGCCGGATTGGATCCGGCGACTCTTCGATCACTCCACTAGTCGTTTTGAGCCTTGCGCTTGATGCGACAATGGCGAGAGAATGCCAAATTTTTCTGATCAGGACCCACTGTTTGTCACTAGCACGTGCCTCCAGCATCACCACATCATCCGCCGGGCTGGTACTCAAATGACGACTATACGACCAGTCAGGTTGACTGAATTTTAGCCAGCTCAAGCTTCCGTAGCTGGGTTCACGATAACAGACCGATGCGTGGTGCCGAAACTGGTAACACCCATCGGTCTCACCATGTTCTCGTTTGCACATACCTAAAAGTTCACTACTCATCTGTATGCAAAATGCCACCTGCGAGATGTCTCGACTACGCTAAACTTAAGCAACCCATCACTGCACAGGCCTTGAGCACAGAAATACGGTACCGTTTTAAGGACTGAGTGGACGGGGAAGGCAGTGACGAATGGTTATCACTGAAGTCATCAATTTATGGGACAGCTGAGAAAACTTAAATTCATCTAGCGGCGCCGAAGTGACTGGATCAACGAAAGAACCCAGCTGTTGTCCGCCCAGACGGCTCGAGACAGGTCTTGCAACGATGCTTCCTTCCGCCAGTTCCGAACAATGACATCAAAATCATCTAGGGGTAACCGGCAGAAATGTTAGACTGAAACAGCGACCTCCATGGAACAGACCCCGAACGTTGGTGACACTCGAAAACTCTACCAACTTATCCGCCAAGTTACTGGTAAGTCCTCGACACTTTGTGAAGCTGTCCGCGATGTGAATGGCGGCTTTAGTGCTGACAACTCGACCAAGGTCGGTACCTGGCGCGGACACTTCGAACACCTCCTCAACTTTTATGAGCAACCCACCACAGCCTCGCCCTCCTCCGCAGCGGAGTCTTATCCTTCTTCAACCTAGGCAGTGTCGTGTAACCCCCTTCCGAGGGAGAAGTTGCCGATGCATCATAGAGGTTGCGGAACAACAAGGCGTCCGGAGAGGACGGAATTCCCGCTAGAATTTTACAAGTCTCGTGTGGACATTCTGACGCCCTGAACTCATGAGGCGATTGAGCAAGCGTGGAGAGATGAAGTGGTTTCTAATGACTGGGGTCGAGTATTTTTGTGCCTGTCTTCAAGACGGGAGGTAAGACCAAGTGCAAGAACTACAGCGGCATGAGCCCCATCGATACTGCTGTGAATGTCTTTCCTGTTGCCCACTTCAGGCTATACATAACTCTTGAATGAGACCTGAGCATGCCGGATTCCAAGATCGGTGTGGATGCGCGGACCAGGTATTCACACTGAGGCGCGTTACGGAATTCTGCCATTGCCAACAGAAAACAATCGTCGTCTGCTTTTTTGACTTCAGTGCTACCTTCGATTCCGTCCATCAAGAGACTCCGCGGCGAATAGTTGAACTAGATGGTGTGCCGGCTAAAATCCTCTTCATGATCAAGGCCTACTATCGTTTCACCACTACGCGACTTCTCGTTCATAACCATCTCTTCCAACCGTTCGACATCTGATCTGGCGTCCGATAAAGCTGCATCCTGTCAACTACGTCAGTGACTGGATTCTTGAAATGGTCCTACACGGATTTGACGGTATGGAGTTCATACCCGGAGGCCGGCTGACTGATCTAGACTATGCTAGTAATATCGCCTTGCCAACCGCAAACTTCGATGATCTTGATGATGAATAAAGCTCATACTTCGGTCGGTTTGTCAAAAAACGTCGCGAAGGCCAAGTTTTTTTCGAACTGCATCTCTGACCAGGAGAAGACTTTCCTCAGGAATAATGGTTGTCAACTTGGAGAAGTAGACGGTCACAAATACTTCGGGGGGAGGCTGCTGCTTAATGGGCAGAGCAAGGACGACGATGCTGCTCACTGGATTTTCAAAATCTTCGAGAAGAGTCTGTGGACCCGACACAACATCTCCATAGCCACAAAGATTCGCAAGTACCGTGTACCCGTATGGTCAGTCCCACTTTCCGACTGTAAATACCGGGCTGTGTGGATGGAAGATGAGCGAAATCTGGATATCTGACCACCGCTGGTTGGGGGCCATCGTTCCCCCGAGTACACCGACTTCGTCCCAAATGAGTCAGTCCGAATTCGCGCAACAATATCGCGAGGATCTCTGGCCATCCAAAACAGACGAATGAGGTGGCTTTGACACGGTGACCTCACTAGCTCAGCGTTAGTGCCGTCGATCCGGCGCCATCACCCGGCTGGAGGAGTCGACGCGGAGGTCAACTCAAGACCTGGCTCGATACCGTTTGTTAAAACATGGTGGTTGTTAGACCTTCGGTATTCGGCTAATGTCAATGGAAAAGAAAAGGGGTCGAGCTGTGCAGGTCTTCTGCGCAGACAGTCAGGCGTGGAGAGGCGCAACCAGCGATGATATCAAGGCCGGTTAGGCCAAGCATGATCAAAGCCGCACCAAGTACCAAGTACACAGAAGATTGTCAGACCTGAAACGAATGAAGAGCTGACTTAACCACAGTCGAGCACTTCTGATTGGTCAGCAAGGCCGCAGACGAACTTCTTTTAGTTCGACGGATTGCGAAACCAAACCATCTAAAGCGATGACCTTTTATTACATTGGGCGGTCCTATAGATGATAGATTTCGACGTTCATGACGGGATTCGAAATATGAGACCACGGCACTTCTGGATGGCCCCAGTTGTCGCACAGCTCTATCGTTTTCAAATCAGAGGGGTGTGAACGGCAAGTTTTGCAAACGTAACGCAGGACGGTTTTCACCGTAGCTCCATACACTGATCTCTCTTTTGCAAAGCCTGGTGGCCAGACCACCGGCTCTTCTATATTTCGCTGGACAGGTCTCAGGCGGGTTATCATCGAGGCCAGTGACGGTCGAACTGTCAGTCGGGTTACGCCCTTCTGTCATTGGCCTTCCAGTGACACAGAAAAACTGAGGTAGACAATACACTCGACTGCCTGGAGTCCTTTTCGAAACAAGGGGAAGACGAAAATTCTTAATATGAGGCCGTCTATTAGCACTCGGATTTTGTCAGAGGTTACGTAGAATTTTCAGGATGCGATGACTTTCAAGTCAGCGCGAATAGCGTTTCCATGAACGATGTTCGCATATTTAAGGTCCATGACGTGAAATACCGTACCGGGAGTCCATAAACATGGAATGACGTTGACAACCGCATTTACCATACAGTTGACGATGGACGGTGGGGTTCACAGCCTTGTCGGACGCCAACCTTGGCAGACAGCTTTTCTTCATCATACGCTCAAATCTTTGCCCGGGGGAGTTGACAGTATACATGGTCAAAACTTATAAGTTTTGAGTGAATGTTCTACGACCTCCAAGGAAACTGTTGTACTGATGTAGTCGACTTCTGCGACTAACTCACAAAAACAGACAATCGGTTTGTATCGAAAACAACGTCACTGCTTTCGGATTCATCGCATGTTTAATGCCTGGTTGATACAGTTTGTGCTGTTTTTACTTTGCATGTGCTTCTCCGATGGAGCGAGGAGTTTATGAGGATACGAAATGGCATGAGGTGACGCCTGCTCGTCTGAGTGGAGATGAATTCAAATGCATGTGTTTTCGGGATTTCACCACATAATAACAGCCAGTCTCAGACTCAATTGAGACAGCGAAACAAGTACTCACTCAGTAAAAGCAACCGAAACCAAAATGGATAGGGTATAAACGAAAACAGGGCAGAAAAGAATTCCAGGAATGACGGATAACCACTCATGATCGGATGAACTATACCGTGTGAGATGACTCAACCAATAGCACAACTAGGAACGAGATTTACCTCTCCAAATAGTCTTAAAAGAGGATCGGGGAGTGCAAATACTCACGCTCGGATCGTCGTATCCGTGTAGCACATTAAAAAGCTAAACTTCGGCCTTCGACAACTTACAGTCAGGTCAGCCTGTCAGGGCAAAAATACTCCCATAACCGTCGTCTCGGCGTGGCACATAAGAGAGCCAAACCGATTCGTGTGAAGGGATTACCTTATTCGCTGTAATACCGGTGAGACTACAGTGCTGGCATGAAGACTTGAGGAAACTCACAATCTTGATAATTGCAAGCAGCACTCTTCATCGTTTAATTCGACTGCTTCAATCTTACCCTGCCGTTTACGATGGCTCATCGCCGAGACAAGGAGAAAATGACTGCAGCAAACAGATGTCTGGGATCCACAGAACTGGCGGTGATGTTCAACTACAATAGTTGAATGCTACGTTGGCATCAGCCCTGAATATCAAGGCCTTGTAGCAGTCTTTCTGCGAAGATGTCAACGGGATGGGATGAGATCACGTTTATCTGATTCCCAGTCAGATACACTCCCGAAGTCCGATCTTCTTAACAGCAAATAACCACTGACTGAGAAGGTGCGCTTACAATGGTATTTAAATCCGCACGCCAAAAGCCATTTGTGGGATAGTGGGGTGACTGCCCGTCTGAAAGGCGGACCATCGTATTCCCGAGTCCCGGTCTGGAAGCACAGCTGACTCGCAAACATACATCGGTGTGAACTCGATTCAACTTTAACAGCCGGATGCTAGACGGAGTACTCAGAGGTCAAAGAAACGCCGAATCAGCTACGAAGTGTGATGTAGGTGACTGAATCCTCGTCGACCTTCGAAAGACAGTTGATTCCTTATGAGGTCAGTATCATCGCAGAAGTTTAAGCATGCAAGGTTGATGAACCAATTGCATGGACGCCATATTTTGGCAGTTACGATTGGAGAACGACAGTTGAAGGGGCGTGACCGGTGAAGCCCAGATATGGTGTAACAACCTTACTGCCGACGACAGGACTATCGATATGGTGGCAAACTCGAAAATTCCCTAGATTGTATAAAAATGGCTAAGTGAATGGTTTTGGTGTATCTCCCAATGGCGACCAGCTGATGCACTACGTCTATTTTAAATCCCCAACTAGTCTATGAAAGCGACGTAAATGGGGATGGATGAAAACACAACTTCTACACTATCCAACGGAATCTTGAAAAGGTTCTGAATGTAATACTGTGTGCTGTTCAAGACCGAAAAAGAAGCAAATAGTCCAGATTGGAAGGACATGACCGAGGCGATCCTGGAGACTGACTAGAAAATTAACAATTGTCACTGAGCTGGATTAGAGTCCGACTCGGATCTGATTGCTATTAGGGATGATGAATGTCCAAGCAGGAAAAGTAATTTCTGAGGTTTTCTAATGACGTGGTGAAGCTTTAAAAGGCACAGTCATTGCATAGTGACCAACGTGGCTATAGTTGTCTTATTGGCTGAAAATTACAGGGATTTATTCGTGGGATCATCGGACACGAGATGTAAAACTCCCAAATGGGACTATTGAGTCTATCTTCCGTATTGGCTGTGAAATTCTCAATTTAAGTAAAGCATTCTGCACTTCACATTAAGAAGGCTTTATAATATCGCGCCAATTTAGCTAAGATGTATCATGTTCAAGGCAAATCGACCATTACAGTGATCACTAGTTTATGGAATTAATGTTCCCAAAAATCCCAAAGTTGCAAGGAGGTGAAAATATTTGGACAGTAGAAGGAGTTGCAGTTAGCTAGTGTCCCGAAAACATACCCACTATACGGACACGGTGGGCGTGGAAACACGAAGTGAGGATTTAGGGTGGAGGGCGACGCATGTACGCACTGACCCTGGAATTCTATTTGCTGTCGGACCTCTGTCATGCGCAAGAACGGGATGGGTTGTAGATTATTTTGCGTCTCCCACTTCCCAAGCAGAATTTCCTAAGTACCTTGACCCAAATGTGATTAAACTCGCGTTTTCCGGCGGGGCCGCATAGCTCAGGTGGTTATAGCGTTGGCTGTACTAAGGCCTTCCCCTTACTGTCGTGGGTTCGAATCCCACCGAGGTGCCGAGTTTTTCACAGTTGGGTCAATATGAATATACTTTTATGTATCTAATATCCTTGTAAATACCCCACATCATTATAAACGCTTAGCACGCAATTATACAACATAAACCATTTGTGTTCTCTTAAATATTGGGTTAGATTAGTTAAAATTATATAAATAAACACACCTTTGTAGGATATACAGACATATACGTATCCTAGATCATTAACAGTAGAAGCAATAGAAGGAAAAGATCGTTCTGAAGACATAACGAAGGGCTGACCTACGCATAAAAAAGCACAAAAATAAGCACGAAAGTCTGTATTTTACTCAGCAAAGCATGTTGACGATGAATGAACGAGACGAGATGGTGGCTAACGCAAAGCGATACCTAACGCTGCTCTCCTCGGCTGAGCTTACCATCGTCAAGGATACTTGACCACGTATTCTTATTGATTAAATTCTTAGCCATCCGCCAGTTTCGTCCATGTATGGGATCAACTAGGCAAGCCAACTGATAAAACACGCACCAGAAATAAAAAGGTCCGCTGTCGCAGAAATCAGTGAACTAGCGAAAATCTGCTGTATCTATTAAGATATGTCCGCATATGAAATCCACGGTATAATGAAGCGTCGAGATTCGGGGCCTGATATGACGATGTGTTACTCTGCAATTTTATGCCAACTCGCATCCGGTTTCCCCTCCTTCTATTCCGGACCGGGCCTGAAAGTCATTGTGACCAGCGTTTGCCTGTGGTCTAAACTGCCTCGGCATACTTCGGGAAGTGATCAAAGTCACGCGCTATTAAATTAGCTGCACTTACTAATTGTCAGGCTCTATCGAAAATATCGCTAGGTGTACATTTGGGACATGCGGTCTATTTTTCCCATATTTCTGAATTTTTATTTAGGTAGAACAGGTGGGCTCGTTTTGGTCAAACATTCCAACTAGTGTTCCTTTTATAATGCTATAGTTTGGCGTTTCTCCGTCAGTATTAGAGTATGCCTATCGGTTAGCGTTTGTGCATCTGTTTTGTTATTTTGGCTCCCGGTTACGGTAATTGTACTGCTTTTTTCTGATGTGTCATGATTGAGATCGGTTTTCACGCGGTGACGGTTCTAACAGATTGCTTGTGTACTGTTTTCCTTGTGATTTCTATACCTACGAAATTGCAAGTTAATTAGGCAATCAAACGTATTGTTTATGGGACGAAATTTATGGATCTGCCTGTGCCAACTATCCTCCATCCCAATCATTCCAGCAATGTCTGAAAAATTCCTTTTGAATTTGACGCTCCTTGAGTGTAGACAAGAATGCGTCGTCAGTCTGCGGTCTAGGTTAGTGGAAAATGGAATTTATAGGCTCCGCGTGTTCGCGCTCTAAAGAGCCACTCCAACCCGATTGGGAGTTGGCTTATAATGCAGAATCCTGAAGCGTTCGCCTCGACCGACGGGCTAAACCAGAAAGGGATATCCTGTGCTGTATGCGTCCCCACTCCCATCCCAAACTCTCCGTCCCACCACTTCAATTTCACAAGTGTTATGGCGAGGGTAACATGTGATCTCGTAGGCGGTCTAGGTTAGCTCGGGTCACTCTCCACTAAACAAAGCTGTGACCCGTAATGGAGTTCGACAGCCGTGTGGGATGTTTAGATAGCACTGCCCAGCGACCGCACTGCTTTCTCCCCTCGCTGGGAAAGGGCTTAAAAGGAGCCCTAAGCAAATGCTGTAATCACGTCATCTGCACGCAGGCTGTGGCTCACAGATAGGCCGCTCACAGTCGACGCAACCAAACAAGTAAAAAACTATGTACCTATAACTCCGCCCCACCACATAATCTGCTAAATTGAGTCCATTTACCGTGACAATACGAACAGTAGCCGGCCGGAACAGGGGAAGGCGCTGGTCTCACGCGAATTAACGCACTGCATGATGGGCACCGTTGGTCTCAACGTGACTGGTTTCTCCGAATGTGTCCAACTAGAGGACTTCGGTGCCGGTTGCACCTTCTTTTAGAGTGGCCCTTCAAAGGCAGAGCGACGCGACAAAGGGGTTGCATTTGCCATCCAGAACGACCTCATCAGACGATTGCACTGTCTGTAGCAGGGCTTCAACAACCGCCTCATGGGCCTGTGTCTGCCTCTTCAGGGAGTCGAATTCGGCACCACCATCAATGCCTACACTTCCTCCCCCTCCTTAATGGCCAGCTCTGATGAGCAATTTCTGTGAGAACATTTACAGCCTTCCGGTGGCTGTGCCCAAGGCGGCCAAGCTGACTGTCCTTGGTAAGTCCAATATTCGCGTCGGGACTTTGCCCGGAGAGGAGTGCTGGATCCCCATATAATTGGCGGCTGCAACGAACACGGTTTCCAACACAAGCCGCCGCATTCTCCTACCCGACGCGTTCCTCCGCCTGCCGACGTGACAGAAGTCAACCTGGATGTATCCTCGATCGCAACGCAGGCAACTGCTGGTCTGCATTCTAGTCCGGAAGCGAGATCAACAGGACGTGCTAGTGACGAAGGTGGTCTGGGCTGTCAACAGCTTGAACGACCACCACCATGTCATCTCCAGGATGAAGCTTCTACTAAGACCGCACGATGGACCACAAGGCAAACGACTACCAGATAAACTAAATACGGTTCTGTTGAAGCAGCCTGCTCAACACTTCGGTTTCAGGAATCACATGACCCAACGACTGGGAGATCTACAAGCTCAGAATGAAAACTCCTCCGTGAATACTCAGAGGTGTCAATTTCGGAATGGGATTCATTCTACTGCCTTAGATACCCTCGAACGCGCACGTCGTCAAAACCAGGACCGGTTTATCGACAACGCCGCAGGTATCAGCAACCTGATCGCCGAAAGGCACAGCTGCAAGCAAAGTGGTCTTTTAAGACCCCGTCGCCTTGTACAGCAATGACTGAAGAAACAACAGTACACGTGGATGACACGCATGGCCGCGAAAATCTCAGGGTATGCACTAGGATCCGATGTGATCTCGTCCGAAGTTTCCAGCCAGGACGGTCCCTCCTGACGAATTACCTAACAATGCTCTTCCAGGAAGTGTAGCACCAAGGAAGAATTCCTCAGGAATTCAAGGGCTCGCTTATTGCCTACCTCTAGAAGCGGAAAGCGAACTGTCAAATCTGTGATAACCACAAAGACATTTCGCTTCTCAACAAGGTCTTCGCTCGCCTTTTTTATCAATCGTCTTAACGACTATCTAGAACAATGACATTTCCGGGAAATTAAGTGTGACTTCCGATGCCACTGCTGGGCCACGAACATGATTTTCGTCTCCCGCTAGCCACTAGAGAAGTGTCTGGAGATGTGGATCCCCCTTTGCTACACATTCGGGGATTTGACGAAAGCCTTTGATACGATGGATCGCGATGGACTGTGGAAAATCACGTAGAAATCCGACTGCCCTGGGCGATTCTCGCACGTGGTGTCAGCTCCACGACGGAATGATGCGGCGCATCATGGACAACGTGAGAGCCTTAGAAGCATTCACAGTGAATAATGGAGCGAAGCAGGTCCGCGTACTCCCCTCCACCCTTTTAGGCTCGTGTTATCTGCGGTGTCGATTGATTCGACGTGATGAGAGCCCAAGGATCCTTATCGCCTACATTACAGATGGCTAACTTTTTAGTAGCTGGAGCATGCGGGTTCCAACGAGTCTCTCCACGACTACTGTCCATGACCTGCTCCTCGTGGACGAATGCACACTCAACACCGCGATAAGAACAGACCTGCAATGGAGTCCAGACCTCTTAGTCTTCGGCTGCACCGACCCCTCGACGGATAAGACTGTTGTCATGCGTCAGCCGTCACCCGACATTGAATACAACGTTCCCCTCATCCACGCTATCGGCTATCAACTGAAAGCCGTGAGAATTTTCCCCTGCATAGGCAGCACACTCTCACACAGCATCAAAATCGACGACGAAGTGACCTATTGGATCTCCAACACCAGCCAAACATTCGGTCGACTACAAGAATTAGTGTAGAATTGCCCAGGTCTCCGTCTAAACATTAAACTCAAGACGCAAGTAGTTGTCCATACTACTGTGTGGAACGGAAACCTGGTCAGTCTACGCCAATCAAGCCGAGAAGCTCAATCTCTTCCACTTCATTTGTATCCGGGGGATAATTAATCTGAGGTGGTATTTTCGCAGCAGTTTATACCGTGCGTGAGACGATGGCTATCATGACCTTCAGGCCCAGTCCCGAATGGAAATAGAAGGCGGACGCCAGTGGGGAGAATAATATATTATGTACAGAATAACTGGAGGAGTCGGAGGGAGTTCGCAGCCGGACGAAGGCACGTCCGGCTCCGGGTGAGCAGCGTCCTAAGTGTGTGAGGCGATGCGTCAATGTGTCTTAAGTCAGGACACGTGTGACGGCCTTGAATCTGATTGGCCGTCTGAAAGGCCGAGTGGGCGAATGTCAGACTATCCTGATACATACACTCGCGAGAAGCCCAGCGTTGAGACAGACACTTGAAGTAAGGCCACTACAGTATGACAGAATTCCAGATACAGAAGTCTTGGAACAGATTGGAATCCTGAGCATCCACGTCATACCGAGGCAACTGCAACAGCACCCACCTTGAGAGAATAGACAATAATTGACTAGCAGGCAACCTTTCTACGGCATCGTCGCTTTGGGTGTGTCCCTACGAGGAGATCAAATGGGCCTTTACAATGACGCCCTGGGGAACTTTTTCATGCAACTACAAATCACCACGGAAACCTAGGAGCAGCTCGCCCAGGACCAGCCGGCCTGAAGAAGTGTAGTGAAGCCTGGAACAGCAATCTACGACGCCAACTGGACCACCACTACTAAAGATAAAAGAGAAAATCGCAAGTCTCAAACGCCTCTGACCCATAATGACGCCATCCAATGCCTTCCAGCATGTCCACGCTGCTAACGCATTTTCGGCGAACGAATCGATCTCTACGGACATCTCTGGGCCGATTGCAACAACAATCCAACAGCTTCAACTCTTGTGTTCACGAACACTCCCATCGTCGCCCCTAAGCCAACCCTCATGGCGTCCACGCCGACGACCTTCCCCACCACCGATGATCGCACCCCTGATGCCACGTTGTCCCCGATCACCGCTCCCTCCATCATCCCTCTCGCAGTCCACGCCACGCGGTGAAAGCTACCACCTCTCCCATTCTCGCGGTCGGTCAGAACACCCTCGATGTCACGTCAACGATAAATCCCATTGCCACCGTCCCCACCACCGGCAATGTGGACTCGGTCCCAACCTGTCCTATTTATGACCGCATATTCACTTCACGCGTCGGCCTATCCGAATTCATAGCACTAGGACAGACAGGCAAGTACCAGGAGCCCCCACACACACCCACTTAATCCGCCTCCCCTGTTCAGACTACCTACGCATATTCATTCACCGAAATGGCCTGTTCGGCCACATGCATATTCATAACAGAGCAATTCGTCGCGATAGCGACAAACTAAGCATGCCTTACACACCCAGCAACTCTTCCATCCGCAGTCCTACCAATGCCTATCCGCCAGCGCGGTCACAAATAGCAGCATGACAACCCCAAATGACCCACCATCTCCTAACCTACCCTGCCTATACTGACATCGCACACGCACGTCACGCGTCGGCCTGATGGTTCATGTACGATTCCACTGTACAGCGACTGGCGAATCAGTGCCTGGAGCACCAAACATATATTAATCGCCATCGCCCAACTGCCTCGCACGTTCAGTCCTCGGATGCGGCCACTTGGTCACGCGCGCCTCCCCAAAAATCTGCGGTAAAATAACCTAGACTAGACCACATCACTCCGCATTCCCCATCAACGAACGCATCACACTGAACATATCCGACATCACAGGCACTTCTCATGTAAGCGAGAGGAGCGCTCTTCGTTTCCTTCTCCATGTGGTCCCTCCGTCACATGCGAGACCGCAGAAGTTCATCCAATTTGTGAAAATCCTGGTGTGCTGCGTGAGAGGCAGGTTGCGCGTGTGACACGCGCAGATGTGCCCTCTTTAGTTCTGTCA